>PVKN010033853.1:0-11948 GCA_004027915.1 Capromys pilorides
CAGCAGTGCAGTGAGCCAACCTGAGCCAGCCCTGAGCCACACTTCTGTCTTCCAGGTTGAGGGCGGTGACTGTGAGTGCGGCCCGGTAGGGAAGAGCTTCCCGGAAAACCAGCTCCTCATCAAGCGCATGATGATCAAGTGCGCCGACGTGGCCAACCCCTGCCGGCCCCTGGACCTGTGCATCGAGTGGGCTGGGAGGATCTCCGAGGAGTACTTTGCACAGGTGTGCCATCTGGGGAGCCTGCACCCTACTAGCAGTGGCCCTGGTCAAGGTTCTCAGGTTCCCTCCTGCTGGGCAGCTTCTGAGCAGTCCCAGCTCCTCCACTGGGAAAGGCACAGCTGCCAGTCCTTAGCAGACAGACTGGGGAGGGGGTGGGGGGAACAGCAGACAGCCTAAGGGAGCAGGCAGACAGCCTTTAGCAGGACTTTTGCATCCTCAAATCCTCAAACTCCCAACTTGCATAAGAACTAGAAACCCAGTGAATTCTCTGGGCCAGTGGGTCACTCCCAGTCCAGCCCAGAGGGAACACCAGTAAAAATGCAAAGTGCACCTGAAGGAAGTGTGTATTCGAAATCCAAACAGGTTTTTTGTTCTGGATACCACAGCTGATGGGAAAATGCAGTGAACATTTAAAATGTCTTTTAAATTTTCCAGCCCACTTTGAACACATTCATCCCATCATTCTTGGACTTTCTGAAGCAGTTCTGAAGTTCTCTTTCATAGGTGTCTTTATGAGGTGTGGTTTAAAAAAAATACTGCTGCAGTGCCATCCAGGGAAAGGCAGGCTTGCAAAAGAAATTGCTTGTTTTCAGCCACCTTATTCCCTGAATCTGGCACCATGTGCTTCATGAAAGGAAAACATTTTAATTGATGCAGGACAGGTAGGTACCATGGCAGAGCAGCTAGACACTCAGAGTGCTCTGCTGCAGAGGTGGCAAGAGCTATGGGAGGAGAGTCTTCACAGCAGGCTGGGGTAGTATGGGGTGGGGGAATGGCAATGTGTCTTTTACAGTAATAAATTTATAAAAAAATGCCATATTTTTTAATCACACCTCCTAAAAAGGAAGCATTATAGAAGTGATTTTTTTTTTTAAGGACTTAGAAATAGGAAAAATGCTTTCTGGGAAAAAGAACACATCATAAGCAAATAAGGAAGGCAAATAAAAATTTTATAGAAGGACAGAAGCAATATGCAATTCACTTTAGCAGCAACAGTAAGAAGAGGAATTAAGAAGAATTCAGGAAGCAATATACTGTACCACCAGGTGCCTTCTGGAATCCAGGCTTACTTCAAGAGAGCAGACCCTAAGGACTGAAGTGTGACAAGACCCACAGCTGCACATGACGGGCTTGGGCTAAGGGGATTGGCTAGAACGTGCCCTGAGACAGGACGAATGCCTACGATGCCTAGCAGGCTGGCAGGGAGATCCCAGCCAGGGAGTGTAGCTCTCAGGGCTGGGGAGGAGCCCTGAGCTGAAGAGTAGTAGGACAGGTCATTCTGGGCTGGCCAGAAGGTGGCAGAGCGCTAACTGCTAGCTGAACACCAGTGGAGATTTCTGGGTTGCTTTGCCAAATGAGAGAGCAGAGCCAAAAGCCGGCAGGAGGCCACGGGTCGGGGAGGATGGGAAGTTCCACTCCCAGTTCCACTCTGCATGAGAGAGATCTGGGAGACGGGGCTGCTGCAGGTCTCTCTGCAATGGGAGTCTGAGAGTACTCTCCTAAATTCTCTGATGAAAGCTTCTCATTTAAGCATCCTCTTCTTAAAAAGAATGTACTAACAAGCTAGTGTGGCCGGAAGATCAGAAAAGTTACCAAGGGTCAGCTGCTTCTGGCTGTGTGGCCACGGGGCTGCGTGGCTGCCCTTACACACATGCACACAGGTGTTCATGCTTAGTACTGAGAGAGCTGCTTGGCTAATACCCAAATCTGAACAATCAGTTTGCCCTTCCTTGAGTAAAAATGGTGCTTCATGGAAAAAAGCAGCTCTCCGGCCATAATTGGACTGCCTGAGTGCTCTCCTGGGATGACATCAGACTGATATCTGGTACGAGGGCATGTCTGCCCTGTTCGTAAGGCAAGAGGTGAGGCATACTCAAAGGCTGAAATTTCCTAAGATTAGTAGCTATTAACACTTCAAAGAGGTTGTTCTTTAATGCTTCCAAAAGCCGCAAGCACCTGGCAGTGAAAACCACAATGACTCTGGCTAGCCATCTGAGCGGCGCCAGCTTCTCATCCGGTGTAGCTATGTGTGACAGCAGGGGATGGAAGGGCAGTCTGCCAAACTTCCTTGTTGCACAGGGTTGACTGTACAATAGATGACAGGGGGCTAAGTACCCTGAAGTCAGTGCTCCAGGAGGGGCAGTGTGTAGCTCGGTGCTCCTATTGGGGTGATCTGAGGTTCAGCCTGCAGTTGCAGGAGGTCTCACGACCTCGCCCAGTCTGTTTCTTCACATTTAAAACTGGCACAGGAGTGAGCTCTCAGGTGCTTCTGAGATGCAGGCTGTTACTGTGAAGGCTTCTCTGTACCCTACAGCCCCGTGTGGCGGTGTTTTTTTCTTACAGACAGATGAGGAGAAGAGACAGGGGCTCCCTGTGGTAATGCCTGTGTTTGACCGCAACACCTGCAGCATCCCCAAGTCTCAGATCTCCTTCATTGACTACTTCATCACAGACATGTTTGATGCTTGGGATGGTAAGTCGGCTACTGCTTCACCACCTACACCCCGTGTTGTCATCTTCTGTGCAGAGAGCCCTCATTACAGGTTCCCTGTCTTTCCGGTCCTTGCAGCCTTCGCACACCTGCCCGCCCTCATGCAGCACTTGGCCGATAACTACAAACACTGGAAGACATTAGATGACCTGAAGTGCAAAAGTCTGAGGCTGCCATCTGACAGCTAAGCCAGCACAGCAGCGACCTCTCCTACAAGGGTACTGGGAATCCCTGGAGTGCCTGCACGGCTGACCTTCATAACACACGACACATGTGGGTTAAGGAGCTAATGACTGATATTTGCAAGTCCTCAAATTTCAGTTTTAGCAAGTTAAGTACCATGAAGAAAAACACACATTCTTTGAATAGTCGGTTATTAGCAGAACAAACACTTGGCAAATCTTCTCTCATGCCATTGTCCTGTGTGCCTGTGTCATACCGTGGAGCTAGGTCACTGTAGCTAGCAGGACACAGCAAGACCTGGTGCCAGGGAGGCCATCTCCACTAGCTTAGCTAGTGTTTTACCATCAAAGTCACCATTGCTATTTAGCTTGACTGTTCCCAAGAGCATGGGTCTGAAGAGCTAAAGGATTCCTAAGAAGCTTATCTGAACAGATATACATAAGAAAAAAGTTACATAAAATGAGCAAAACACCTAGGACCAAATTATCAATATAGTAGTCAGCTTCACAGCTTCCATGGTAAGGTGGTCTTCTGTTCGGTGGTGTGACATCCCAATTAGAGGGCAGCCTGAGCCTCATGAGTACCTGCTCCCAGGTGCCAGCAGCCTGTGTGGCCCTCTCCAGTGGAAACAGAAGTCATCTGTGAAGGGGGCGGGGCAACATCTGGAGTGGGGCCCACATGATTCCCTTACTTCTGGTTTACTGAAGCAGGCATGAGGCATTATGCTGAGTATTATACAAAAGCCATCAAATCTGAATGCCCTTGGACAAGCACTTTTTAAGAAAAAAAATTTATATACATTTGCTGTTTAAAATTTTTATTAAAAGTCTAAATTTCCTGGGTCTAAGCCCATGGAGTTTATTGTGCCATGCGCCACCTATACCTATATATTTGGGGAGGGGATGGGGAAGTTTCCAGGTTCAGATATTTTTAACTTGCCTATATTTGAAACCATGCCATCTGCTCCAGTGGATATAAAGGGGATTGCAGGATGTATAGATATATCAGAAAATAGAGTATGGAAAGGGAGTAAATACTATTTGAAGCTATTAATTGTACGCTAAAGCTTCTGAAGCACAAGTGCATATTTTTATACAGCTCTTTCACAACTTCCTGTGATCTGCATCAAGTCAGACTTGGGGTTTTCCTTTTACCAGCCAACCCTTCTCTATGTATTGTGAACACTAGAAACGTAGTAAACGAAGTATCTTGTTTCTCTTTCTCTGTACCCCATGCTGCATTTCTAAGGGATAGAAACAGAAACTGAAACAACTGAATCAGTAGTTCTTTTTCCAAGTGATAATCAGGATGCAGGACACACGAAACTGGTACATGGAAAGAAAAAAAAAATGACCTCTCACTACATAATGTGCCAATGTTCTTTTCTATGTTTTGTACAAAAAAAAAAAATGGAAACATATATGACAATTCCATGCAAAGAAATGTATTTAAATTATTTTTGTTAGATGATAAGAGAACTTGCTTGGTTGGGACAGCGGCCAGCTTTGTGTTGTAATGCTGCACTCTGTAAATGTGATGAAGTGTTTTTGTGAAGTACCTGTAACTAAATTCCTACAGCCATTTTTCATTCCCAACAGCTGTTTTTATTTTACCTCTTTGGCCTAAATTTTTCATAATTTCAAATTTTGGGTTTAGTGTCCTTTATTTCATGAGTCATACTGTATTCATCACACATTAAAATAATGCCAGGATCTCTTATTAAGCATTTATAACTTATCAAATAATTTGCCTAGGCTTCAGAGTTTGCTTAAAGTAAGGACAGTGAACTTTTTTTCTGACCATCTTGCTTTGGGTTCCATGTGGAAAGTAACATTTATCAGCTGTCTGGCATTTTATGTATGAAACATTATAGTTTACTCAGTGTTACATGCAATCAGTTTCAGTTAACTTCAAATTCTGCTAATAGCATGAGGACGTTAGATGCTTTAAGATTGCCAAGTAACACAGCCTCAGCACAGTGCTTCGAACTAGTGAGTTCTTCCAGGTAGTCAGTTTATTAGAAATGCAGTCCTTCAGGAGGTATACTAGTCAGTTCCCACATAACGCAATAGAGTACAATGACCTCTTACACGTAGTTATTTACTAACACAGCACATGTTGAAGACATATTAATTTAGGAAACTACAAAATGATCCTCATCTCCTTGTACCTGTTACTCCAGCCAGAGTTGGTTGTGAAGCACAGTCACTGGACTTTTGAAGTTTCTTGCCCCAGTGAGGACTGGTTTACCTCTTGGGCAAGAACAAATCAGATTAGCACCTACTCAACTAAGAAGAATGGAGAGGTGAGCCCTGCTTTTCCTTGTGTTCCCGCCAGAGGAGGCAGTGCAAGTATTGTCCATATAAATGCTAAGGCACAATAACTTACAGTTAGTTCTGGTGCTGTAAATATCAGGAAGTACTGGAAAGCAAGCTAGGGAAATGAAACTTACATAATATATATGGAACTCAAAAGATCACTTCTTGTAAATTGAAAGTTCAACTTGTAGCAAGTCTACATGTTCCTATTAAGCAGTGACTGGGGTTGGGTCCCCCTCCCCAGAATCTCCTGTAGGGCTGTGCTCCCACCTTCCTTCACACCTACTCAAGGCACTCGGGAAGACAAAGTCCTCAGCTTCACCAACTGGATGAGAATCCCTCTGAACTTAACGTTCATCCTGGTGGAAACACAGTCTTCTAGAGTGCAGTGACTGGGGTTTGCTACGGTGTGTGTGCTCCTACAAGTACTAGTATGCTAACCCAGAACAAGTTAAAAATGGTTTAAAAATCTATTAATTCCTTACCATACAATTGTAGAAAACATCTTTGTTAACTCACGACATAGAATTTGCATAGAAAACCCCATGAGTGAAAGCATGGCATGAGTCTACATGACCAAGGCCTGAGCCATGGATCAGACCACCTGTCTACCAGGAGAAGAACACTACTCACACTTACACATCCCCCTCAATGGTCAGAACGCTGGCTGGGTGGGGTAGCACAGCTGGGACAGGGCTTGAGTTCACGGGCTCTAAGGCACTGCCAGTTGTCACATGCATGCTCTGTGCTGTAATGGAGCTAGCTTAAGTTTTACTATATTTTACCATACAGCTATTTCCACTGGCTGGGAACAGTATGCTGTTTCCTCCATGTACACCACAAGGTCATCTCAGCCTCGCAAGCTCCACCCTCCTTTGTGTCTCAGCAGTGCAGTGACAGAAGAAGACACGACCGCCCCATGCTACCTAAGCACAGGCCTTGGCGTCCTCATTTATAACATCATGCTTCTGGTCGACCTCGTGAGCCTAGCTGTGCTGCCCTGACTGCAGGGAGTGGGAAATCTTAAAACTAGTAAAAATAAGAATTTGATTCCAGTTAGGTAGGGAAAGAGTATGTGTGTGCATGTGTGTGCATGTGTGAGCATGTGTATTGCACAGATCTGCAGACGGCTTCTTTGAGAAGGATCAGTCATCTAATGCCAGTCACCTTTCCCTACTCTTCAGCAGGATTCTTTAATTGGCAATTTAAGAATAATTCCATATTTTTTAGCATCAAAAGAGGACTTTATCACAAAGCTGGTGGTGTGATAAAGACAAGTCAATTGTAATGGACACACGACAGACAACGTAAGTGAAGCCTTTCTTGGGCCTCTCACACTGTACCAGGCTCAGATGGATGAGGCCCTTGTGGCCACAGCCTCTGGCCTGCAGCGCGTGGACGCTGAGCTAGCACTCAGCCTGGGCACTCCTGTGCAGCAGCCGCTGGCCCAGTACGCATCCAGCCTGGGGCTGGTCAGGTGAATTCACATTAGAAAAGAAATACACCCTCATCAGGTGCCTAGGGATTCAAGCACAAAAAGACTATAGTGGCTGGAACTGAGAAACTTAATGATTTAAGGAAAAGTAGTAACAAAATCACCACACTTAAGTAGTATAGTTTGTCTTTTGGCTAAGACTCAAGCTTGTGCCCAGGGAAATCTGGAAGACAAAGGGTACACTTATACAAGACGTCTTTTCTTTTTTTTTATGGCTGGTTCAGCCTGCGGTGCCAGGGATCAAACCAAGTTCCCTGTGGTTGCCTAAGCTTTCCTAAACAGGTGCTTTAGACCAGTAAGCCATCTCGCCGGCCTCTTTTTTTTAAAATTTATTTATTTATTTATTTATTTATTTATTTATTTTTATATAAACTTTATAAGACTTCTTAAACAGGCTACCACTTCCCAAGGGTCTAGGTTCATATTAAGAAATTCAAAATCCGACACCACATCAGCAGCACACACCCAGTGGGAGCCCATCAGTATGTTCCCTGGTCAGTGTACTGATGACACATGAGAAGGCGCACGCAAAAGAGCTCAACACACAGAGTTGTATAGCTTGTCAAAAACTGCAAATTTAAGTGATCAGTGCACTAGTGGTTCTCGGGACAGGAGGCTGTACTTGGTGTTGCGGGTTCATCCGCGTGTATTCCTACTCCCTTATGCTAAGCAGCATGGTACAAGTCCCCATTCTCCTCTAGTTTCTGGAATAATTTTAAGCTGCGTAATCCAGATTCTCGCTCTCCATTTTTCCATAAGATAATGAGATGATCTGCAGAGCAAGTCACTAGTCCATGATCTTCAAAATACAAAAACATCTGTGAAGAAACATTGAGACTACTGATTATAAGAACTTCAGAAAAGAAAAAATGCTAATGCTGGCTTAGTACATGGGCTTTAAGATATACCTAGAGTTTCTTTTTTTTTTTTTCAGTGTAAAAGTCTTTCACTTTTCATGAAAAATTTCAAGTGTTGATAAGTCACATACAATGCCCAGGTAATCTGTTCCCTGCCACCACATAATGCTATCTTTGTCCTCTGTCACCATGTTGCCTGCTCACCACAATGAACTATACCCATAGTCACCAGGCAAAACAAAAAACAAAAGGCTTAGTTACCTCTTAGAGTGAGACAGACAGTCCCCAACAGCAGGGAACTGGTGTTGACAAAGTCAGTCCTACAGACCTGCCCACTTCAGCGCAAGTCTCAAGCCTGCATCCTCCACCCATGTAGAGGCTTCAGCAGAAGCTATCTCTCTGAACCCTGAGTATTCACCGTGGCCACTCCTCTGGGTCTAGCAGCAGCAGTGGAGGACAGCCTGCCTGGTCAGCCTCCCTCCTCTCCATGAAGGTGCAAGATTTCTGAATGCCAGCACCCCACCAGATATCTCTTCCTGGACTCCAGCATCTAGTGGCTCTATAACCCAGGGGCTAGACTACATTCCTGGGAGGCAGGAAATGCTCAATAGCCAGGGTAAGGAGGAAGCCCTTTCAAGTGAAAAGCAATCTGTTACTTTCTGGCTATGAGACAGAGAAGAACAGCTGAAAACTGCATTAACTGGGCCTCTTAAACTATTATCAACACACTGTGACTAGTTCCAGTCACCTCTTCATCTGCACTGATCTCAGGCATTTCACATAACAGTGCTCTAGGGCCAGGGATTTAGCTCAGTGGCATAAGTACCTGCCTGGCAAGCATGGCAAGCACAAGGTCCAGAGTTCGATCCCAGGTACCACAAAAAAATAAAGGCATCACACAACAGTGCTCATAATAAATATGAATGTATCTGGATTTCAACGAGTCACAATTTTAGGCATCTTGTAAATGCTAACTAATTTTGATATGTGTACAATGATCAAGGGATTTTTTCTTTTTGTGGCTGAACCCAGAGGTGCTCTACCCCTGAGCTACATCCCAGCCCTTTTCATTTTAGTTTAGTGTTTAGATTTTGAGATACAGGGTGCCTATGGTGCTTACACCCGCCTCAAAACTGCAGTCCTCCTGTCTCAGCCTCTCTCAGTGCTATAATTACAGGTATTGTACACAGCACATATAGAGTTTTATAAACATAACAAATTACCCCCTCAGAGACAAGTGAAAACAATGCTCTGTCCACGAATTTGATGAAGGTCCTTGGGATTAGATTCATTAGTGCTTAAACTCTATACCGCCCATGTCCCATCTGCATTCACACACTCCACATTCCTCACACTGCTCTGCCAGCTGTCCCCATCTCAACAATGCTACATCCATCCTCAAAAGCAGATTCATCAGAGCCTCTCTCTGAAAAGGAGATCCTGACTGCCCACACAACAGCCTATGCTAGCCCACGTGCAGGCCCAACACAACCTACAGCTGAGACAGTGCGGACCTTTCGGAGAGCTACTGCTGTACAGAGCGTGGGGTGCAGGCCTACTGCAAGCTGTACCTCCACAGAGGATGAGTGTCCAATGAGATCGCCAATGAGCTCCAGGGAACAGGAAGTGCCATTTTCTTGTTGCTTTTTAACAGGTTGGGTGGTTTGTTTGTTCACTCTTCCAAATCCCCACATATTAAAAAAACCTGGAAAACACAACATTTCAGTCATTGCCCAAACTGCTGTGCTCTGAGAATTGTACAATGAGACCAGAAAATATAAAACTGTTCTGCACTTATACTAAGTAAGGGCTCAATGGACTGTACAAGGTACTACACTAGAGTTTTTAAAATACATTGCTTTGTTTCATCTTTCTAACCAGGTATGTCTTTTTACTGCTCACATCCTCTGGTGAAGGCATCATCACATGACAAAACAACTCAAAACAAACCCAGTCACTAAGAATAAAACAAAAAGGCCTCAATGAAAGTATCTAATTATCAAAAGAAAAAAATATATAACAGCCAAAACCTAGAGGAAAAGCTGTACATATGCCACATGCAGTACCCCAGGACTTTGTGGAAGTTGAAAGACCAGAAGACAGACCCGGCACCGACACCCACCAAGGGTCAGTAACTAAGCCGTTCAAATAGAAATGGTCTGTTTTCCAAACCAAACATCCAAATATCAAGAACTCATGAATTATGACATTAGCACAAAGAAGAGTAGGGTTTTTTTTTTCTGCAAATTGAGTTTAATATTAATGATAACAGTTCTAGGCTGAAGAATACACTTAACACCTGATGGTATAAATTCTGTGTATCAGTTAAAGTCATAGACAATATAAATTGGTCATTCAGATTACTAGAAAATAATAAATTTCTTTCAAAACAATGAAATCCTCACTGAGGCAGCTCTATGTTAGGCCAGCATGAAGACGTAAGTCCTGTGGCCCAGTGACTTGTCCCTCCTAGAAACACATGGTGCCACTCTGGAGCATATTCTGTAGTATTCCTGTGATTTCATAGAACCACCTTTCTTCTGTCTTTTGTATGAGCAAACAGGGAACAGAGAGACAGACAGGGAAACGGGAGGGAGAGACGGTGGGAAGGCAGTGCTCTACCTTTTTGGGAAAGACACACCTGTTGGCACTGGCTCAGCTGCCAGCTGCTGCTTCTCTCGTAGCTCCCAAATGCGCACACTGCCATCTTCTGAGCAGGAGGTTAACTGCCTGTCAGCACAGAAAGCCAGTGACACAAAGACAGAGCACCATGGAGGCCCAGATGCTAAATGGGCAGAGAGAAATTCAGGAATCCTTAGCTGCTGCTATTCAGCTCTTGGCAGGAGCTGAGGAACACTGCAATTTAACACGGCTGTACAATGCAAACTAAAAGCATTCTTCAGGAAAGGCACACGCTACGCTACGTGACATGGGCTCAAATACTGCAGATGTGTATTATCTCCACCTAAAACACGGCACTCGGGCAAACAAGTATGAATGACATCCCCACAGTGTGCCAAACAGCTTGTAGTCCCTCCCTCCTCTTACTATGTTTCTACCTAAATACAGAAAAGAAGGCTACGCCCTTCCCAGAATTTCATCCCAGAAGTTCTGCAGCCAAACCCATCCTGAAATGAAGACACCCACTTAGTAGCAGTAGCTGTGAAGGAGACGGCCATTTGTCTCTGCTATGAACGCACAACAAAAGGGTAGGTTCATGGAAAATATGAAAAGAAAAGCGACTTTGCACATGTCCCAAGGCCTTTTACTTCTATTAAACATCAATTTTCAAGTGATCTCCTATCATAAAATTCAATTTAATTCATTTTGAACCTTGTTCTTGTAAATTTTGCTATATATTGTTACCAGCTCTTCTGCTGGAGAGAGCTATGAGAGATTTTCTATTTCCAAAATACCACCGCAGGTCCATGCCTTAGAGCCAGGAAACCGGGCCACTCGAGAACCGATAGTGGTGGCCCTGGGACCATCAGATTCTTTGGTCTGAGGCACAGCAGAAGAGCACTGGTACCTGTTTGGCAGCCTGGCGATATGCAGGATATTGGAGTCATGCGCGGTCTTCTGGCAGGCAACGACACGCTTTGTCTGGAGGTTGTACACATACAAGCCCCTCCCGACGGCAGCAAATACATTCTGGACAGGAAAGTTCAGAAACGGGTGTAAAATTAGCACTTACTCCCGGTGAGCTAGATTTCCAGCCTTGTATGAGATCCAAAAGCCATTACCTTTCCTGCTCCCAGCCATCGGCCCAAATCACTGCACTGCCCTCTCGAGTCCAGTTCTGTCCAAGCACCCAGGAAAGCTCAAGAGCTCACAGCGGGCAGAAGCGCAGCACTCCATGAGGAAGCTCTGGGCTTTGCACCCCTCGGCACTCAGAGGAGATGTATGGCCTAAGCTGCTGAGGACACCCGAGTTTTACCCACTAACACTGCATTCTCAGGAAAATTACTCAGCTACTTTTGCCCGGAAAAAGTAAGCAAAATTACTCTGTATTCAAATCTTAATCAAAAGCCCTACAAATGACTCAGAAGAACATATGCTGTGGAGAGGCACTGTCACCTAGGAGCCTCTGAAGCAGTCACAAAAAAGTTTTTCTACATGTAGTATTAAAAGATACCTTCTTACTAAAACTACCTTAATCTTTTAAAAGTGTGCTCGCAAATGTCCATCTCACTCCAGTTGCGCACCACCTTGGTAGGGCAGGGAAGGCGAGCATTTACTGCCTTTTTCCAGAGGAGCAAAAGTGTAGGAGTGAAGTCACAAGAAACCAGCCATGCAGGCAGTACCAGGATCAAGGTCCCGTTAGGCCAGCTCTCTGCTATTCCCTTACACTGCAGCATCTGGCTTCCTGGACTTCAGTAACACT
>PVKN010033854.1:0-11957 GCA_004027915.1 Capromys pilorides
GATGTTGGAAGCTGTTGACTTGAGCCTTTTACAGCTCAGCATATTAATATGGCTTTACTTTTTATACCACGTGGTTAGATTTTTCTGCAGGATGGTTAAGATGAAGATAAAGCAAGATCTATATAACAAAAAAATGTAACTTTTGTATCTGACAAGGTCAGTTAAATTCCCTCAGGATTTACCCTGGAACCATGTACAGCAGTTTGTAAATTTTTGTCAATGTCAGCCATCTGGATGACTCATGGCCATTGCTTGACCAATTTGCTCTCTGTGAAAGCCTGAGAGAACATTTTCTCCCTAGGTGACTTTCCTCTGTAGCCTCCTAATTTCCTTGAATAGAGAATTTGGGACACCACTAAGTTATAGAATGTTACAATACAGGTTCTCTTATATCCTGAGTCCTCACTGACCTGGAAGGGCTCAGAGAGTCTTTTTGAGACAAAGTTTCACCCTGCAATTCAGGCTGGTCTTAAGCTCACTTTGCAGCTCCAGCTAGTCTCAGTCTTGTAGCAATCCTTCTGACTCAGCCTCCAGAGTGCTCTGATCACAGGCAAACATCACTATACCAGGCCTATAATATATTATTTAGTACCTGCTATGTTCAAGGAACCATATTAAAGTTAATCACAAATGGCTTTCATAAATTTGGGGTTGAAACTTTAATGACATCATACATGTACTGTACCTAGAGATTCTGAAGGAGAAGATAAAGTATTTACATAATAGAAATATTGTACAGTTTTTACTTGGGTCAGATTGACTTAGTTTTAGCAATATTATGTAATATTGTACAAGTTATACTCTGAGATATTCAAACTGCAGTTTTTCACTTATAATTTTAGGTTAATTTATGTTGACTTTGAAAAATAATAAAAATGAGTGAATTTGTGTGAAGTTCCTAGTGAGGCACAGTACAAGTGGTAATGAATAAAAAAAGATTTCACAGGTGACTGGGGTTCAATCCCACCACCAGATGCCAAGCCCACCTCCCCACCTCCCCCTCAGCGGGGGATGCTGAGGCCCCCATGGGCATACTGAGCCAGCACCAAGTCTGGGCATGGTAGTATGCACCTGTAGTCCCAGCGCTGAGGAGTCTGAAAACATGAGGCTCACTATGAAGTCCAAGCTGCATAGTGAGGCCTTGTACCAAATACATGAATTAAAAAAAAAAACAACACAGATTTTTAGGTGTATTTAAGAGTAATCTTTAAATCATTGCTTCATACTAGGCCCTACTTGCTTAAAATGAAAACTACAAAAAGACAATAGGAAGTTATAAATGAAAATTTCCCATGATTTATACATGGCAAAAAACATTTGACAGACTAATAAAAGGCCTGCTTACGCAGGCTGAGCAACTGGGATTGGATCCCCATGCCATGTTGGCTCTGCCCCTGGGGTGCACTGAGGTGACTACTGAGACTGGGCTTGATGGCACGCAGCTATAATCCCAGCACTTGTGAGGCTGAAAACAGGGATCACTATGAGTCCGATCTGTGTAATGAGAACCTATAGACCCTATACTAAATGAGGGGAGGGGTATACTTGAATTCTATGACCAACTTTAAAATTCTTGAATTATAAAGACCATGTAAAGATTACATCGTGCAGTACTAAGATACCCGTGGAGTAAAGACTACAGTTAGATCCTAGCACTTAGGAGGCTAAAGCAGGAGGATTGGTGTGAGTTCGAGACCAGCCTGGGCTACAAAAGTGAGCTCAAGGCCAGCCTGACCTGGATAGCGAGAACCTGTCTCAAAAAGGAAAAAAAAAAAAGACTAAGAGGTATCACTGTGAAAATTTAAAATAGAATGCAGGAAGTCTAACTCTTCTACAGTTAACCTGACTCTTAAATTTTAACCTCTTAATTTTAAATTGGACTGTTAAATTTTAACATTAAAAAAATAAGATTTTAGATATGTTTTATGGCAAAATACATAAAGTTTATGATCCTGATTCTAAGTATAGGTAGTTCACCAGTATTCTTCTCCCTAACTTTTCATTTGAAACTATCCTTTTAATTTTTTTAATCATTTATTTATTTATTTGGTGCAGAGTCTCACTATGCATCTGGGACTCATAGTGATCCTCCCACCTCAGCCTTCCCAGGGCTGGGATTATAGGCATATGCCACCATGCCTGCTTTTGGTGGCCAGCACAGTGGCACGGCATGTAGTACCAGGGATTGAACCCAGATCCTTATGCTCGCCAGGCAAGCACTTAGACCACTGAGCTATCCTGAAACTATTCTCTTTGTTTATTTGTTTGTTTTTGTCTTTTTGAGACAGGATCTCGCTATGCAGTGCAGGCTGGCCTTGAGCTCACTTATGTAGCCCAGGCCAGGCTGGTCTCAAACTCACACTGATCCTCCTGCCTCAGCCTCCCAAATGCTGGGATTACAGGCGTGTGCCACCACGCCCAGCCTGAAACTATCCTTTTAACAGCAACTTATTTCCTTCTCCCCACTCTCCCCTCAGAAGCATCATTCTATAGTTTGACTCTGTGAATTTAATAGTATCTCACATACTATAGAATCATACATATTTGACTTATTGTGACTGGCTTATTTGAGTATTCTATCATCCAGATTCATTTGCTCTGTAGTTTGTATCATAATTGCCTTTTTAGCTTAGCATGGTGAGCTGAGCAGTGCTCTAGAGGCTGGGCACAGAGGAATCATAGATTTGAGGCCAGCCTGAGCAACATACAGAGTTGAAGGCTGGTTTACCTAGCAGTACCTTGTGTCCAAAAAGATCAAAGAAAAACCAAAATATGGTTGTGCATGCCTACAATCCCAACCATTTCAGAAGCTTAGGCAGGATCATAAAATGAAATTCAGCTGGAGTGACTTAAACCCTTTCTCAAAATTTTAAAAATGGCCTTAAAGTACAACTCAGGTCAGGGAGGCCTTAAGTTCAGTCTCTAATACTAGGACTTCCCCCCACCCCCCAAATTGCCTTGCTCTTTAACACTGATACTCCATTAAATGCATATGCCCTGTTCTTACTCATTCATCCACGAGTGGATGCTTGTGGTTGCTGCCACTTAAATATTCTGTGAATAGTGCTGCTGTAAGCATTGTATATGAATATCAAACCATGCTTTATTTCAGGAAATACTACTAAATGCTATCTAAAGCCAAATGTGGAGGGGCAGAAGACTTAACAAACCTTTGGTTCATTATCAGTTGGGTATTAAACATGAGATCAGTCCTTTAAGAACAGAACTGGGGAATAGAGATGTGACTTAGTGGTACACATGCTTTCTTATCATTGAAGAAGCCCTGGATTCTATCGCTAGCACCAAAAAAAAAAAAAAGAAAGAAAGAAAGAAAGAAAAAATAAGACTTATATGAATAGAAATATTTAAAGAAATAACACTTTTCCACAGTTAAAGCTATAAATTATGGATTCCTTTTTGCATAACTTGTTTTTTTTTTTTGTAGACAGGGACTCACTAGGCAGTTCAAGCTGTTCTTGCACTTGCTGTATAACCCAGTTTGGCCTCGATGATCCTCTTGCCTCAGCCTCTCAAATGTTGGGATTACAGGTGTGTGCCACCAAACACAGCAGTAACCTACAATCCACAGATTGTTGGAGCGAGCTCTGCCAATTTCACACTGGATAAATACATATAGCCACAGCACGCGCACGCGCGCACACACACACACAGACACACACATGTTTAAAGGACGCCATGATTAGATTTCAAGTTCATTATCAGTCTTTTGTGAAGTTGTTGAATTGCCTAGGCTAGGTTCAAATTTCTAATACTTCTGCCTCAGCCTCCTAGAGCACTGAGATTATAGACATGTCCAACTTTTTATGTTGACCAACTGTTCATAAATTTAGAAAATTGAATGCAGCAAGGCCTTGTCTTGGGAAAAGAAAATTTTCTTATATGCTATTGGACTTTGTGAGTTTAGCAATATGATTTCTGTGTGTTTAAGGCAAATGTGTAGAAATCATTAGACTTGGACTATAAATGCTTAGAAAACAATTTTTAAAATAAAATATGAACAGAATACCTCTGACAGTTAAAAGCCATGTTTTTTGTTTGTTTTTGTTTTTTTAATTTTACTTTTTTTTTAGCCTTGCTATGCAGTTCAGGCTTGCCTTAAGCCTTCTAAGGAGCCTGATGGCCTCAAACCCATAGTGATCCTCCTGCCTGATGAGGCCTCCCAAGTGCTGGGATTATAGATGTGAGCAAAGGTCTGGGGAGATAGCTCAGCAGTCTAAGCACCTGCCTAGCAAGTACACTTACTGATGTTCAGTCCCTGATACTGCATGCTATGCTGGCCCTGTGCTGATCTGGCCACTGAAACCAGGCTTGGTGGTGCACACCTATAATACCAATACTGGGGAGGCTGAGGCAGGAGTTATCACTGTAAGTCAGAACTGCATAGCAAGACCCTATACCAAATAAATAAATAGGCAAAGCCATGAAATTCTTAAAAAATCCAGTAAAATATGTAAAGATCTATATAACTTTTCAGAAATACAAGCCTAATATGATGGCATATGCCTGTAATTTTCACAGTTTGGGAGGGTAAGATAGCAAGATTCCAAGTTTGAGGGGCTGGGGAGACAGCTCAGGGGAATAAGTTCTTGCCTGGTAAGTGCAAGGTTCTGAGTTTGATCCCTGATACCACTAAAAAGAAAAGAAAAGATTCCAAGTTTGAGTCCAGCCTGGGCCATGTAGGCCTTGTCCAAAAATAAAATTTTAAAAGCTCTCAAGAAGCCAGGGATATAACTCAGCAGCCCAGTGCCTGTGTGGCAAGTGCGAAATCCTGAAACAACAAAAAAAGTAGTAGAATTGTTGTTTACATGTCTGAGCCCTTCGATTTCATCCCCAGAACCACCAAATTCCGAACAAAATAAAGACCATAGAACAGGGTAAGTATGACTATATTCCCAGTGCTTAAGAGGCTAGGACTAAAGAAAAAATTCTAGAGTTTGAGGCCATCTTGAACTATATATTAAGATCCTGTTTATACAAACCAGAATAGGATGTCTATAGTGGGTTTCTTCCTTCCTTCCTTCCTTCCTTCCTTCCTTCCTTCCTTCCTTCCTTCCTTCCTTCCTTCCTTCCTTCTGACATCGCTGGCTCAACGCAACCTAGGGGTGTGGCCTATACAGCACTCTGGGGATCAAACCCTGGTCCTCACATCTGTCTAAGCAGGCACCTTAATCTGCTAAGCTATCTGGCCAGCTCTGTAGTGAATTTGTAACTGGTAGTCAACTTATTATATGAAGCTGAATTAAAGTGGCATGGTGCTGATTGTGGGAGGCCCACCTGAGGATTGTTGCCAGCAGCATAAAGGCAGACCAAGAGAAGCTGTTGGAATGCTGTTAGGGATGCTGTTTGGAGAAGCTGTTGGAGCTGTTGGAAGCTGCTAGTTCTCTTGGGCTGTTGTGCTGGAGGACCTTGTCATGCTGGCTTTCTCAATGAACTTTGGAGGAGCTTTGTTCCTCATCTTGAGCATCACTTCTGGGCTCCGGAGGGAAAGATGGTACACTCTTCCACCTCCTGGAGAAGCTTGTCACGTTGGCTTTCTTAATAAGAACTCAGCTTTCCTCATCACTGGCAGAGCTCAGAACCTCATTGTTGCTGAAGATAGCTGTGGTACTTTTGGGGGAGCTCCGGTGCTTACCTTGAGTGTTGCTTTTTTGCTCCTGTTCAGATCCCTCAGCTTGCTAGCACAGATCCGTCATCTCACTGGCATAGACTTTCTAGCTTCCACCTCTGACCGTTGAGCATTTCCAGCACAGACCTGTGAAGTGGACCTGTATGACACTTCTTGTGTACTCTAGACCTCCAGTTGGACATGTGGGACATTGTTATGAGATTTAGGTTTTTAGCTAGTCTCATGCAGGATATTAGGATCTAGGCCCTCAGCTGAAGTCTTTGGTGTTTATATGTGTGGACAGATTTCCTGCACTTCTTATATATGATTATTGGGTGATTCATTATAAAATAACTTATTATAAAATGTGTCCTGCATTATATTGTTCCCCTTGCAAAAACCCCAGGCCACAACAGTGTTTATAACAAGGCATAAGTTCATGCTTATTAGAATGTCTGAAATTGAATCTAGTTTTACCAAATCTTGATGAGGATTTGTTGTATCTTTAAATATTGTTCTTTATTAATGAGACTGTAAGGCAGTTCATTCACTTTGGTAGACTTTCTTGGTTAAATGTACTTCATTGGACCTAATAATTCCAGTCTTAAGTATTAAATCAAGGAAAATAGCAGTATGAATATTCATTGGAATTTTATTCTGTAAGTCCAAAAATTAGAGACAACTCAGATTTCCAGATGTATTTGTGGTACATTTAGATAGTTCAACAGTGCAAAAGAATAGGTGATTAATAACAGTGAAAAGAGAAAACAGCAACATGAATCATGTTGTGTACATGAACTCTGTCTCCAAAAAACATGTGATTGGTGATAGAAAAGGAATGTTTTGGTAGTTCTTAATAAATAGGATCCTAGTTAGCAGAGTGGGGAGCCTCTCTTAAGGAAAGTTTTCCTTAAAGAAGTGCTACCCTCAGTGTAAACTGAGTAATGCATAATAACTAAGCTGATGAATTTATGGGGAAAGATTGTTCTAGGCAAACAGAACTGTCTCAGTTACTCTTCTCTTGTTGCTGGGACGAATACCCAACTCCAAGAATTAAGGAAGGAAAGGCTTATTTACACAGTTGCTGGAGGTTTAGGCAGAGAGGTACCTGGTAGAGAGCAACAGCAAATGCAGAAACAGGGTAGCAATAGCTACGGACAGGAACTCTGTCTCCCTTTAGTCAAACTATATGCCCCAGGTTTGATGTAGTACTCACACCTATAATCCCATCAGTACTGAGACCCATAATCCCAGCCTTGATCATGAATTAATCTCAAACTCTAAAAGTCCCAGCCCCATGACAGCATGAGGCTTTGGGGGACAACTAGACATAACAAGAACATTTCTAAAGAACATCTGTTGTGGTTTGTTGGTGTCCCCCCAAAGCCTCATGCAGTCATGGGGCTGCTTCTGGAATTTGTGATTGATTATTGTGGGAATAGGTGCTGTACCTCCCCTGGGGCAAGTGATTTGCATTTCAATGTAAGGCAGGAAGAGAAGTTAGCTGCTTGAGCTGCTGCTACCTCTCCCTTTGTTCTTGCTCTTTGCCCACCATCATGAAAGGTTGTTTTTCTGCCATGTGCCTCTCTGCCTTGGAGCCAGCTGAGTATGGACTTAACTCCAGTAACTGTGAACTAAATAAACTTTCCTTCCCTAATTTTGGGTGTCGGGTACTTGTCCCAGCAACAAGAGAAGAGTAACTGAGACAACATCTCTAATTGAAAAAGTGTGTATGTGTGTACCCAGGCCATTGAACATGGTAGGTGAGTACTCTTAACACTGAGGTACATCCCCATCTTGTTTTATTTTTTGAGACAGGGTCTTACTAAATTGTCAAAACTGGCCTGGGACTTGGAATCTTCCTGTCCTAGCTTTCTGAGTAGCCGGAATTACAGGCGCACATCACAGATTCAGGTATCTATTTCTGAAAAACAAATTGTGATTGGGGCTGGGGGGATAGCTCCGTGGCATAAGTGCCTGCCTGGCAAGTGCAAGGCCATGAGTTCAAATCCTGGTCCTGCCAAAAAAAAAAAACGGGCTGGGGAGATAGGTCCATGGCACAAGTGCCTGCTTGGCAAGTGCAAGGTCCTGAGTTCAAGTCCCAGTACCCAAAAAAAAAAAAAAAAAAAGAAAGAAAGAAAAAAAAAAAAAAAACTCACCAAGTGGGTAGGTCCAGTGGATCATACTCTTTTTTTGCTATGGAGAATCTAACTCAGGACCAGGTAGTTGCTGTTCCACTAAGCTGTGTCCCTGGTGCTAGATCACACTAACATTAGATAAAACTTTATGGGACAAAAAATTTATGATTTGTGGAAGAAAATGAAGGAGAAAGAATAGATAATATAGATAACCAAATTCCTGCCACAGTATATATAATCTTGGATACTTGGTTTTATGATATCACTCACTGTTGTAGGGAATCTGAGTAAGGAGCATGATTATGGAGCATGTAATAGGATGTGAATGCAATTTTGAAAGTTTTTGTTTTTGTTTTGAGAGGTTGCAGTTTGTAAAACAGGGTCTTACACTGATTCAGGCACTCAGCATGTAGCACAGGCTGGCCATAAACTCCCAATAATCCTCTTGCCTCAGCCTCTAGCATGCTGGGATTATGGGCATTAGCATCCCCTGCTGACTTTGAGAATTCTGTGAAACATGCAAAAAATATAAAATTAGAATAGGGGGCTGGAGATTTAGCTCAGTGGTGCAGTGCCTGCCTAGCAAGCATAAGATCCTCAGTTCAATTCCTAGTACCAAAACAAGAAAAGTTAGAATAGGCCTTTGTTCAAGAAATACCAGAGTGTAGGTGACAGCCAAATAAATTGCCAAAGCCAGTAGTATAGTGAGACCAGAAAAAAGATGGAACTAGGAAGCTGAAGCTGAAATTACAGCTTTTAAATGTTAAACAGAAGGAAGGAGTCATTTTTCATTATTTTCAGATATAACTGAAGATTGTGATATATATTTAGAAGTCACTTGTAGCACTCAGAAGACTGAGGCAATAGGATCATTGTGACTTCAGGACCAGTCTGGGTTACAGACTGAGTTCAAGACCAGTCTGAACTTCATAACAGGGCCAGTGAAATAGCTCAGCAGTCTAAAGCTCCTGTTCAGGCAAGCTCAGGCAAGGGCAGGGACCACAGTTTATTCCCTGGTACCACACACACTGAGCCAGCCACACACACACAAAAAAGGGCCGGTGATATAGCTCAGCGGACTAAGGGCTTGCTTAAGTTAGCGCAGGGGCCAGGGTTCAATCCCTGTCACTGCATGCCATACCGGCCACGCCCCGGAATGCACTGAGCCATGTTGATGGAGCCCTGGCGTGGTGGCACATGGGGAGGGAGAAATCAGGATCACTACGAGTGTGAGCTGCATAGTGAAACCCTACACACACACACACACGAAAAACCTGAACTGCGTAACAAAGCCCTGTCTCAAAAAAATAAAGCTAGGGGATAGGGAAATAGGTCAGTGGCATAAGTGCCTGCCTGGCAAACACAAGGTCCTGAATTCAATTCCTTATACAATCCCTCCTCTAAAATATTATCCGCTCCCCCAAAATAAGTCCTTTAACCTAAAAAACATTCATTTTTTGAACAATTAAACTCTTACCTTTTGCTCTTTGTCATATATAGAATGTCTTTGTTGTTTTGGTTTTTTTGGGAAAAGATTTCACTATGTAATTTAGCTATGATGTTCTGTGTTTTGTATTGGGGATTGTACTCAGGATCTTGCATTGTATGGCAAGCACTTAAGCTACTAAGCCATGGCCTTGAACTAACTACAGCTGGACTCAAACTCAGAGGGATCCTACCGCCTCAGCCTCCTGAGTGCTAGGATTACAAGTGTACACCACCATGCCTGTTCAGAATGCTTATTTTTAATCTTATTTGGGAAACGCGTACCAATTTTGATTTTCTTAGGCTTATTATAATCTTCAGGAAAAATGCTGTATATTGTCATCTTACCTATGAAAGATAAATGCTTATAGTTACTATGTTTAGTCTTGCTGTGGAAAATACAGTAACTCTCTTGTCTTTCATCAGCGTAGAAAATTATTCATAACTAGCTGGGATTAATTTTTGTCTATGTGTGCTTTACTGTCTTTTTTAGTAAATGGAGTTTCCTCTCGAAGTCCAAGATTGGTTGCTTCCGTGGATGACTCTGTTGATAGTCTACTACAGCGGATGGTACAACATGAAGACCAAGAGCCCATGGAGAAAAATATTGATGCTGTGATTGCAACTGCCTCTGTGCCACCTTCCTCCAGTCCAGGCCGTACCCACAGCAAGGAACGAACCCTGGGAAAACCAGACAGTCTTCTAGTGCCTGCAGTCCCAAGTGACTCTTGCAGTAACAGCATCTCACTCCTTTCTGAAAAGTTGACCACAAGCCGGTGTTCACCCCATCATATCAAGAGAAGTGTAGTGGAAGCTATGCAGCGACAAGCTCGGAAAATGTGCAATTATGACAAAATCTTGGCCACTAAGAAAAACCTGGACCATGTCAATAAAATTTTAAAAGCCAAAAAACTTCAAAGGCAGGCCAGGACAGGGAATAACTTTGTGAAACGCAGACCCGGTCGACCTCGGAAGTGTCCCTTCCAGGCTGTGGTATCGATGCAAGCATTCCAGGCTGCCCAGTTTGTCAACCCAGAATTGAATGAAGGTGAGGAGGAAACACCACTGCATCTCAGTCCTGATACAGTGACTGATGTAATTGAGGCTGTTGTTCAGAGTGTAAATTTGAACTCAGAACATAAGAAGGGGTTGAAGAGGAAAAATTGGATAGTAGAAGAACAGGCCAGGAAAAAGCAAAAGCCATTACCAGAGGAAGAAGAACAAGAAAATAATAAAAGGTAATTTCTAATTTAAGATATGATTTAAGTAGAACCATTTAGCTTTGTAAAACTGTAATAAATCTATACAGTTGAATTATTCTTTTTTCTCCCTCCTTTCCAGTGTGTTCCTCTTTATTTGTTTTCAGAAAGCCAATTTAGGGTTGGGGAGATAGCTCCATGGCACAAGTGCCTGCCTGGCAAATGCAAAGTCATGAGTTCGAACCCTGGTCCCGCCCAAAAAAAAGTTGATAAAGCCAACTTAAACTTGGATAGGTTGAATTAACCCAACCCACCTCTGGTAGGTATACTCAACATGCTGTATACAGTACAACATTCAATTTATTATTTCTTTCTTAAGAGATAGCTTTCTTCAGCCCTTTAAGACCCCGCTCCCCTTACATGGGCTATGGTGGAGGGTGTGGAGCAACACCAGCAGATCTAAATTGGGTGTAAGTGTTCGGTCCTTGCATGCTTCATGAGATTGATTCCTGACCACTTTGCAGTGAATGGCACAATTCAAGTATTGCAGCTTCACATAGAGCTTGGGAAACACTTAACCGTTGAAGATACTTACTTCGGAAATGTCCCTGCCAGCAGCAGCCTCAACTGTGTTCCAAATGACAAACTTCTTAATGGTCTTATCCTTCGGTACACGCTGGGCGCACTTCAGGCAGCAAATAGGCTGCACATGGCCTTGGCCCTTTTGGGCATGACCATTGTTCTTTTTTTCATCATCTCAGAAAGGAGGACTTAAGACCAATTGGACCATGCTGGCCCTGCTCTTGGGGCTTGCTGAGATGGTGACTTAAGCTGGGTGTGGTGACATGAGCCTGTAATCCCAAGGCTTGGGAAGCTTAAAAAAAAAAAAAAAAAAGCCAGTTGGATTATTCTGTTAATCTTAAAATCTTTTTTTTTTAGCTATGTAGAGACTGTCTTTTTTTTGTTTTACTCTGTAGTTCTTTAGGCTAGCCTTGAACTCATTGTGCAGCCCTACTTGGCCTGGAACTCTTGGCAAACCACCTGCCTTAGTCTTCCAAGTGCTGGAATTACAGGGCTGCACCACCATGCCTGGCCATAGTATCCTTTTTATAATTTTGCTTTATTCCCAAAGATACAACACAAAAAGTAAAAATCATTTTTGAAAGACCGTTTAATCCTTTTGTGTATCCCATCAGACTCTTTATTCTTTTCTGGAGAATGCACTTGGTGAAGGGGGGTTGTCAGAGTCCCTTCCCGGTGGCTGGTTCTCGCTTCGGCTGAAGAAGTCTAAACTTACAATCCTAAAAACCTGTTATTGGAATTCTACCAAGTTAATTCCAATCTACCACTCCCAGCGCAACCCACGGTGATAATAAAGACACTAATATGTGTGTGTGTGTGTGTATACATATACATATACATATATGTATATATTAATATATGTATATGTGTATATATAAAATTAACGGGGAGCCAAGGAGCCCTAGGTCCAATCATGAAAATGGCTTC
>PVKN010033855.1:0-11948 GCA_004027915.1 Capromys pilorides
TTCCTGCTTTTTTCTTATGCATAATCTTGAGTCTGACTTTTAAGAATTCAATAATTAAAATGCCTTCCAACCTTTAGTGATTTTGAGGAAGTTTTCCTCAAAATTACCAGCCTCAAACTGGAAGTTAGCCTTTAGTACATGTCGCTGAAATCCTTTATTCAGTGAAGGCTGTTCCTTTGTTTATGAAGATAAGAAGACCAAACAAAATTTATTACTTAGACACAGGGAATAAAATTAAAGTAAACATTAGCATGATACATTTAACATAGAGAACAATACAGATCATAAATTATTTTTGAAAATAAAAAAAAATACTGGCTGAAGCTGCTACACAGAATCCTAAATTCACTGATTAGTTTACCCAGGCTACCATGGAAACCTCAATGTCATTCCAGCAACTAGATCTCTTCTTTTGTTTCCAGGTCCTCTGTTATGATTTAGGGCTGGAGGGCATAAGGGAAATGCCTGAACACTGGCCAGCCGTGTTTTCCTGTCGTGTCTCTGTGGTCTTTGGTTCCAGGGCTTTATGCCCTGGACTGTGAACTCCTGGCCTGTAACCGCTTCTCTTCTGTGTGGATTTCACAGCAAGGGTATCCACAGACAACTGAGTAGAAACTGGGCCACATTTTCTTTGAGGAGCTTTAATTTGCTATAATATTTTATATGTGCTCAGCTTTACCAAATTTGGTTTTGAATAATTTTCTTTTTAAATTACAGCATAGAAGGGTAGGGTTTCATTGAACATTACCAGTAACACAAGGGAAACACTCTTTACAGACTGAGCATCTGGTAGGAATGTGCTGCCATAAATGTGCTGCTTATCACTTTTCAGGTTTACACCCTACTTAATTCAAGTTAAAAAGTCTACCGGTGATTTTTGGTCTTGCGTCAGAACCCATTTTTCTCTGTTGTTGAATACGGTTATTCTTCATACTCTAAGGACAGAATGACTTTATTCTGTGGTCCAGTAGGAAGTCATGGAGTGGGAAGAAAGGAAGAAGGCCGTGGGAAGACTAATGATACCAAGACCATCCAACATGATATATGGCACACTGTGGCCAAAAGAGAATTCTTGAGTGGGCCTTGTTATACAGAATCTGGCTCTCTTTAATATCTGTGATCAATGACTGTGAGATAGAGTAATCATTCTTTCTAGTTCAGCAGGCACCAGTTCGGTTATAAAATCCCACACCTATGTAAACACACCTGACCTCATTGCACATACACAAATAGACTTCCAAAAGCAAAAACATTAACTATCCCCAAATATTTAAACTTGGTTGCTGAGGTTTAATTAGGATATGCCTAGCAGTACTAGTAGATAATATAATTTTTTGTAGGATAGCAAATACCTTATTTCTGTTTTAACAATTATGTATTTGTCTTAGGATATTTAGAAATAATACTGAATGAAGGTTTCAGGGACAAATCTGCGGTAGGATCATTGATGAGTGACTTATGATAATTTGTGTGTGCTTGAAAGATAGGAAACCTGTAGCCACTGGTAGGTAGAGACTGATGTGGAGTGAAGAATTGTCCACATTTGCTCACATTATCCACAGAACTAGCACTAGTACATACTATGCTATGATAGGAAAAGATAATTTAATGGAGAAAAATATGCCTGTGAACTGAATAAAAGGAACATTATGACTGTGACTCTGTGTTTATGACATATGTTAGACAATGTTCTCCTCTTTGTTAGGGGCTAAAGAGAAGGACATTCACAAGATAATTGATCAACTCTGTAAGAGTTGAGTTCCAATACATGCTTTACCATTATGAGCCTCAACCAACTCTACTCACTGGGAGAGACATATTAGAACATCTTCTCTCCCTAAAGATGCCCTTTCATCCAGTGGTACCCAGGGCGTCTTTTCCCAGTGGTTCCAACTAGGACAAGAGGTTTCTGGCCACAGCCTTTTGTGCTAACACAGAAATCAGAGGGCAGCCATGGGAGGAAGGATCCACAGTGGTGTCCTTGTACTTATGTTTACTGCACCAGGCCTCTTCACGATTACTCAGTCTCCTGTTAGTACCGTGCTTTGGTAACATGAAATGAAGTGCTCCTCGGTACTGAGAGTCCTCCAGATACAATACTGGGAGCCTTAATTTATGTGTGATAGCCCAGAGTGGGGCTTTGTTACTAAGTAAGATTCTATCCTCCACCTTTGTCCTTACCACATACAGGAATGGAGGTGGATAAGGATCTGCTCAAATATCATCTTATGTGTAGTGTGATGAGAGAAGTGAGCATCAAGGCTATTGTAACACAGGACCCCACTTTCTCTGAGGGCTCAGGCACCCAACCAGCTCAGATGTGAAGTTTTAAAGACTTTAGTGATTTGTCAAGGTAGAGAATTTTTAGTTAAAATAAGAGTATTTAGGAACTAATAGTTATGTTGATGGTTACAGTCACTGGTATTCCTGCTATGGAAAAACTAATTTTTGTTTTCAAGTCATTCCTGTACTACCGAAATTTTATTTTTAAATGTTGTTTTTCTTTCTTTTTTGGTACTGGGAATCAAGCTCAGCATCTTGTGTTTGCCAGGTAAGTGCTTGTGCTGCTAAGCTATATCCCTGGCCTAATTTTTCTTGAAGGCAATAACATTTTATTAATAGAATATTTACATCCTATTAAATATTATCTCCTATTTAAGTGCTAATATTTTGCACTTTGTATTAGTGCTGCTGTTTCTATTAAAAATAAATTTGCTTAAGGAGCTGGGCTGCAGCTCAGTAGTTGAGCACATGCTTAAGATACATGAGGCCCTAGATTCAATACCTAGCATCAATTTTAAAACAGAAGTTCAAAGACAAGTTGTTAATTAAATAAAAACATTAACTAAACATTAAATAAAACATTAAATAAAAACATTATAGTAAAAACAGACTAGGCTATGGCAAAATTCATGAACATCATTTAAGAATTACAGAGCTTTTTATGACTCTGGCTTTAAGAGTGAAAAGGTCTAAATGTGTGGCAGTTTGAGCAGAATACAACTGGTAATATGTGGCTGGTCATAAGGAGGCTCCCACCTTGCTCTGAGTAAAATAAATGGCCCAATTTACAGGCCTCTACCTATGGAAGCAGGTATAAGTCAAATCTGACTTCTAGCTAGAATGCCTTCAAACTTTCAAAAGACGTTGGGAGAAAATGTCACTAGGAAAATTGTGTGTTTTCTTTGGAAAATTTTATAGAGTGTCACCTTAGAAATTAATGAATTTGGGTAGAAATTCAGAATTCTAACTTTAAGAAAACCATAGGGAACTTATATCAGATACTTAATTTCTCTTTCTTGTGTTTGATTGAGCAGTAACTCTACATAAGGTAAAAATTATTAAATGAAATACATGTATATTATGTAACACATCATTTGATATGGTTGACTATAACAGAAAGGAGCATTCATCTAGTGTAGTTATTTTGCAAAACTGGTCTTCAAATCTAAGCTTGGAGACAGAAGGGTTTTTTTTTTTTCTTTTTTTTGGTTATACTAAGAAAGTGGTTAGACAGAATGATTATAAAGTTTCCTTCAGTGAGGAAGTTTGACTTCCTACTACTTTTCAGGTAAAACACTACCTAGGAAAAGCGTAATGTGATATAAATCCTTGATATAGACAAGAACTGCATGGAGAGCTCATTGCTTGCCCAGTGGGTAGATTCAGGCAACAGGTTAAGAATCAGTGATGAGAGGAAGCAGGAGGTAAGCACAAGGGTCTGCTTGACACAGTCTAAGTCCAGGCTGTTTGGATGAGGGATGGGAGGTAAGAAAATGACATGTGGAGAATAAATTGGAGGGAAAGACATGGAGAGATGGGGAGCGAGAGGGGATAATTTGATATATTATGATTTTGATATATTATGTGTATGATCTGTTTATGGTGGATGTAATCATTATGTACTAAAGCATAAATCAGGAGAAAAATAGAAAACAATATTAACAAATAGGAAGAACTTTTTTCAAATGGATAGAGGAGCAAGAGATAGGGGAAGTGGGAGAGGAGAAAGGTAAAAGGAATTTAAGAATAAAGCAGAGTTGCTGGACATGGTGTTGCATGCCTATGATCCCAGCACTGGGGAGGCTGAGGCAAGAGGATTGCCATGAGCTCAAGGCCAGGCTTGGATATGTGCTGCCGGAGCTACACAGCAAAACTTTATCTCAAAAAAAAAAAAAAAAAAAAAAGGAAAAGAATGAAAATAGAGTTTAGAGCTCCACCTCCACCCCGTATTTAGGGCAGAGTCTATCGGGTCTCCCTAGGTAGATAGGACTTGTAGTGATGCTCCTGTTGTCAGCTTCCCAAGTGCTGGGATTACAGGCTCTCACCACCACACCAACCTCAATCACCCATGCCCCGACCGCAACACGGCATGAGGCACAGCATGTCAGGGACTGAATACTGGCTGCTGCGCTCTGCCTGAGAGGCGCTGTAGTCTACTGAGCTATCAGGCCAACCCTAGAGTTTAGAGCTTTTGAAGAAAGGGAGTGTAAGAATTGGGGGCAGAAGAGAGGGATAAAGGGACCAAAAGAGGTGTGTTATATACATGTGCAAAGCTCTCATGATGGATATGATCATTATATACTACAAGGGTGTACTAATAAAAATAGAGGAAGTGGCGATTCTTCTCCCTATGTGACACAGTGCTAAGAGGTTGCATTTGCACTCACGCCCTTCGTCAACTTGGGTTTGGTTCCACAGCAGCATTACCTAGGCAGAGGAGGCCGCTACGGCTTCCCTGCCTTCCTGTGACTCCTGTTAGGCAGGAGGTACTGAATTTCCCACTGACCAAGTAGAGGAGCTGGAGTCACGGTGAAGAGGCTGCCTTGCCTGCTTGGTTTTGTGACTACAGGCAAATGCCATGTATCATGGACTACATTGTCATGACATTAACACAACTAAAAGTGGTATTAGGCCACATGTAGCAGCCAGAATTCATTGGCTGTCACTGTTTTGGGTCTAGACAATGTAAAAGCCAGCAATGAGATTCAGAAGACACTTAGCAATTGAAGAAGTTTGGCCAGGACTCAATCTTTTACTTCACTGATACCACGTATGCAAGAAGGTAAGAGAAGGGAAGTTAGAAATCTAGAGTTATATAAAAAATGTTTAAAAAATGGTGTAGATAACAGAGAGAGAAAAATGATAGATGACAGATAGATAGATAGATAGATAGATAGATAGATAGATAGATAGATAGACAGACAGACAGAGACAGAGAGGAGAGACAGAGACTTCAACTTTGAACTGAGTGACCTACGACATAAAATACTTAAACATGAAGATTCCAAGTTTGGGAACATTTGTTTATTGCCTTCTTTACATAGAGAATGGTGAGAAAAGGATGATCCCAACATAGTAGATCTTATCAGTTAGGAAAAATATGTATATAGTATATTTTCTTTGCTGAGTTCTGCAATATTATGATTACATGTCTACATGTCAATTATATTTCAGGGTGAGAAATAAAACAGCTTTTCTACTGAAAACAATACTTACATAAATGAGAACATGTCCAATAGCACAGGTCATAAAGTCATACCATCTCACACATCCTTCTTATATCAGTTTAAGAACAAGAATTTATGAACTTCAGAATGATATTAACATGGATCTTACCAGTTCCTCTATAAATTTTGCAATGCCTGTGGATCTCTACGCTGACAAGAAGTTTCACAGGCTGTCTCTTGAAAAAGACTTAATCCCTTCCTGTGTAAATAAAGCTGAAAGACTATAAATTTTCCGCAGTATTTTTTTAAACTAGTTTAGGGAGATCAGATCCAAAAACAGGGCTTCCATAATAGGAATCAAAAAAGAATCATATCCTCTGATGATGCATGAAGCCATTCCCATAACTTTTTGTAAAGCCAGTACAATTGTTGGACATTGCTATTGTGGAAAATAATATACACCATACATTTATTTATTTATTTATTTATTTATGTATTTTAGGAGTCTACAAGGTGCTCAAGGTCTCACTACTAGATTCGACTCATAGTGATCTACCTGTTTACAGCCTTCCAAGACCTGGGATTACAGGTGTGCACTACCACACCCAGTCACAATTGCTGTTTCAGAGTGCCCTGAGGGGTGGGACTGGCATGGCACACCCAGGATTGAACCTCTAGCCCCTGTACCTGCTTGCAGGCATTTTAATCTGCTGAGCTATTTGGCTGGACTTTATGCCTTTTATTGATAGGCTTGTTTTGAGTGACTACCCTATTTCTTCATCTGAAGAAAATCTAACTCATACCAGAAGAAAATTGAACTGTACCTGAAGCCAGATCAGAGAAAGGGCCCCACAGTGTGTTTTGGATAATATGACAAAGAAGCGGACATGCCTTCTTTGGGGCCTAGACATTAGTCCTGTCTTTTGTGATAGTCTCTAGACTTCTGTCATTATTTGGAATACACTGAAATTTACAATTTTAAAAGAATAAATGAATAATAGTTCAGAAAATTTGTGGGAATTAAGTACCTTGAGATTTTCTTATCTTCTCCTCTTAGCCCTCGAAAAAGACCATAAACATCCCTATTCACATTGTAAGATTAACAACAGTTTAATTTATTTACTTTTTATAAAAAGTTATGTTTTTCCTTCTTGCCTCCATTATTTCTATTCTTGCATGTTTGCTGTTCCTTTTCACCTGGTCTATAAAAGGTACTCAGGAAGAGATTTTTCTATTTTTGCATTGGTTTAAAAATACTTTGAGACTAATTATGGGCAACTGCTCTTAAAAGAAGTAGAGGATGGGCACTCTCGGGAGCCCCGTGTTAGGCACTTCCCACTAGATAAGTTAGCAGAACTATGTTCCACAGCATTTCAATCTTCCCGCCATCTTGCCAATTTGTCCTTCTGTCCTAAGAAGCTCCATGAGGATGCCAGTTCTGGAGAATGCCTGTAATTAAGAAGTTGGGGACTCAGAAGATAGGACAAGGCACTTAAAATGATTTTGAAGTCAACTTGCATTTCTTTGAAATGAAATCATTGGGGCTTTTGCTACATTTTCTACTTCAGTTTTGTGACTCATGATTCCGTCTTCATCAGTCATTGAGAAGAGACATGAATTCACATTTGTAGTGCAGTGTTGTCTAAGTCTGGAACTGGTACAGCGTAGTTACCAATTGTTTTTTCTTCTTTTAAATGATTTAAAAGTAATCCGTATCAGCATGTCTGACTTAAAATTATTTTTAATGTTCTCATAGTTCAAAGTTTTCTACTATCTGTGTTATAGTCAACAAAGTTAAGGAAAATTTTAACTAAACAATCATGTTTAATCTATCATAATTTGTTTTTAAAAATTTTTAATTATAATTTAATTTTATTCTGAAGAGTAAAAACAAAAGCAAGAATAAAAATCAGAAAAAAAGACAAAAACAAGATAACATACAGCAATACATATGTGTATAATTCTTAATGTATCAATCACTCTCTTTAAAATATTTTTTAAAAAGATAATAAAAAAGGGAGACAAGAACAAAAATTTAATATTTCTTGAAAGCAAGTGGTAATATTCAATCATATGTCCAGTTTCACAAAACTATATATGTTAATCTGAGCAACACATTTGACCTAAAATAGTGTATCATAGTTCATTGTTGCTGCCTATGTATCTTCCACTCTGTTACTGCCCTCTCTCTCTGTGGTAGCAGTGTTAATTTAGTTATAATACAAACCTGATCATTATGTCAGTCTTATTAATACAAATGTCACTATTTTTCAAATTACCTGGAAATGCTTCCCCTCAAGTCTAGAACCGCATGGTCTGACACCATGGCTATTAGCTTTGTGTGGTTATTGAATTGGGGTTAATCAAAATGCAGAGATGCTGCAACTGTAAAATACAAACAGACTTTTAGAATCTTTGCAAGAAGAAAACATAAAACCATTTATAGTTTCATATTGATAACATGATAAGTAGAAGTTTAGAAATACCTTAAATAGATTATTAAACTTAATATCACCTGTTCTCATGTTTTACTGTGGTTGTTAGAAAATTTAAGATGCAGTAAATCTCTGACATATTTATTTTTATTGTATGTTATTTTTAGTGGTATTTTTATTATATACACCAATCTAAACTAGAGTTACACTTCCTCATCCCTTCTGTTTCGGTTTGACCATATTCTCTGTTCCTAAGAAGTGTTACACTTGGTGTATCATGTATTCTTCTATCTGATTTTCCGTCATCCTATGCACCCCTTTAGTTTCTTGAGATCTAGGCAATCATATATTCAGAAAAGATTTTGTTTGTGTTTCTAAGTTATGTTCCTGCATAATAAGCTGTCATGAAAACAAGAACAGTATTTCTCAGCGCTTTGCTCACGATGAAAATGTCAATTTGGGTGGTTCTTTGTCTGACTAATTTGTATCCTCTACGGGCACAGGTCCTGTCTTTTTCTCATGGTGTGTGCTCAGTGACTAAGGCAGCACCTCACAGTCTAAAGGGATTGATAAATATTTAGGAATTAAAGAAGGCCTAACCAGGCTATTAATGTAGAAATAGAGCTATATGTTCGGAATGGATCTGGCCAGTCAGGTAATGAGGAAATTTGAAAACAAACTTTTTGTGGTGCTCTGGATTTCCAAAGAAGCACAGAGATAGGGCCAGTGTGCTCTTCATTCTGCTTCCCATGCCTGGCTTCACCTTCACCCACATGATTTGTTTAATTCAAAGGGAATTCACGAAGGGTCTTGAGCTGCACACACAGTGGGCCATCGTCACAACCCGTGAAGGCCCAGCGGCAAGTTTCTCCCGGTGGTTGCTGCCTTTTTGGCCTAGGACCAACCTCAAGTAGAATTTGCAGCTTCAGCTCAGTCTACATAAGCTTTATTGAAGGAAAAACGTCTTTCTAAGCATTGAGTTTGGCATGGTTGCTCATGCTGAAATAGTAAAAATAAATTATTACATTTTCCATTTTGTGAATATAGATGTAACTTCAATAAGTAAATATGATTTTTGAATAGTAGAGTTTGTGGGGGTAAATCACTGAATTTAACTCTGAATAAGTCAGTCTTTCTCAGTGTCTCTGCCTCTCTGCCTTTCTGTATCTCTCTCTCCCTCCCTCTCTCTCTCTCTCTCTCTCTCTCTCTCTCTCTCTCTCTCTCTGTCTCTCTTTCTCTCTCTCTCTGTATTAGAACTCAATCTAGGGACACTCTCCTATTAAATTCTGCATTGCTAGCCCTTATTTTACTTAACATTTCTTAGCTTAAGACAGGATTTTGCTAATTTTCCCAGCCTTGAAATTTCAAACATCATAACTCAGCCTCCCTCCTTTCTGGGGAGACAGGAATGAACCACCACACCTGGCTAAGACATCTTTAATCCTTAGCTTAGCTTTACTAAAATTCATTTTTCTTCACCCTTTCATTGGTTTAAGTGCAATAAATAATGATGGCATGCATTGTGAGGAACAGTCTACATACATAACTCATCAAGACACAATTTCCACTTCCCCTCTGCCCTTCTTTTTTCTCCAAATTCCAGATCCTTTCCAATCTCTACAAAATCTATCTTTCTATTTTCTAAATTCTTTCTTTGTTACTCTTAAATTATTTATACTCTTGGTTTCCCACATAAGAGAAACTATACGATGGATAAATTTCTTCTTGATGTTAGGCCCATGCCTCCATCTTATTAGATCATTTCCTTTATAAAACTCTGAAATATAAATAATTTCCCTCATCCTTTGAGATATAAATCTTCCATGTTTTTTTATCATCTTGTAATTCAAAAATGTCTTCCTCAAGAACCTTATAGCTATCTCTTCAAAATATAATAATAAACATTGGGGCCTTATCTCCTAGTCTCACTGGAGACAAACTTTGAAAATATCCAGTTTAGAACACATAACTGTCATCACTAACTACATGGACCGTCCACTAGGGCAGTGGCGGTGAACCTGTGACAATCCTGCATACTGTTTTCCTTTAAGACAAAAATTTTTAGAAGTTGGTTTTGCTAGATTAAAACTGCAATATTCAGGTTCAATTGCAGTGTTGGGCACCTTGCAGTAAATACGTGGGTTTTAAGTTACAGTCTAGGCACTACTTCCTAAAATGTTCACTACCACTGCTTTGTGGTATTGCTGTACCCTTCCACTAACAGATTCCAGTGTTTATAAATTTTAATACCTTTTATCTCAGATTTGACATCAATTTCTTTGCTAGTTATTGCAATAGCCTTTACTTCTAATGCAGTAATCATGAATAAAGTCCTCCTATCCGTTTAACTCTGTCTGGAGCAAGTTTTCTTTGGAAGTATATATGAAAGTGCTTTGTAGGAAACTTTTTAGAAGGATGGATTGGATAATGAATAATTTGAAACAGTCTTCAATGCTTTAAAGAGAATGTTAACCTATAACATGATATCCCGGCTTCAACAAAGTCAACTTTTCCATGCAATCATGGAAATAATTGATAATAGCACTTGTAAAGTCGTGTTACGGACTCATGCCAAGGATCATCACAGGGGCCTAGCCATACCTGATATTAAAAGTTTAATTTAGATATTTTTTATTTGATTAGAATTATGGCATTGAAAATGTAAAACAGTGACTCTCAACAACCTTAGATAGTTTCTTGATATCACACTGCTTATATGTAAAGATGTTCACACTTGTCTATTGCTTCCAGTATCCCTCAGAATCAAAAGCTTTTCTCTGCTGCATATGTGCGCTTCAGTTAATCCTGTGCATATCGTGTCAGTTATTTAGCACTTTCCCAAACTTATGTTTGGAAAGGAAGTTGTGAGAAGTACAAATCTATCTCCTTTGAATTGTGATGTGTTAGTGGAAGGTAAAGTAGAATGCTCTGAAACTTAACGGAAAATTTAAAGTAAGTGAAGAACAAAGCATCTCTTTCTCTTGCTTTGGGACAAGTGTCTTTATGTAGCTGAAGGCAAAGCTAATGTCCTAAAGTTTATTAGCGATTTAACTTTAAAATTCAAGTTTCAGTCTATATGGAGATATATGACCTCATCTAAAAACGAACATTTTATGCATAAGGAAAATGGAAAATAAATTGAAAGATTTTAAAGCGAGTGTAAGTGGAAGTCATTATTTAAGTTTATTTTAGTCAAGCAGGCATTTCATCCAACATTTGGAGATAAATAGTCACTTCTACTGGTACATAATACCTGATACCCAAAAGGTAGAGGAGAAGAGATTTATTTTATCTTATGAGTCTTATACAGAACTCAGTCTGTAATGGGTCAGCTCCAATGCAGGAAGCACACAGAGGCAAAGTCTGGCCTAGAGGAGAGCTGCTCACATTCTTGCAAGCACGAAGCAGATAAAAAAAGGAGGAGCCAGGGAGGAAGATGTCCCCTCCCTGTCACTCCTTGGCAGCAACACTCTTGAGACCAGAGCCACTGCCCAAGAGGCCATTTCATGCCTCCCTGAGTGATCACCTTTCAGAAGCCCCAGACTTGTCACATGATAATTTTGTGCCTTGTTACACTGAAGACTGAAAGTGCAATAATTACCTCATAATACATTGCAGCCTAAAAGTCATGCTGGCCATGGTTATTATCTTTGTAAGTTGTGGGCAGTCATCCAAATGTATTGTTTGTTTGGTTTTCAAATTCCTTTGACTTAATCCTTTTGACATCCTTAAATTCAGAATGTCTATGTTGATTTGTGCAGTATTGAGGGTGCACTGCAGATTACCTGTACTGTGTTTTTACAGTTCAATGATGACATTATGTTTGTTGAATGATAACAAGTAAGTTTGGGGAATATTTTTCTATATTTCATGATTATCCCTAAAAGAAAAGTATATCGAATAATAAAAATTGTTAAGGACAGTTTCTAGTAAGATAAAGGCAATTGATTAAATAAAAGCTATGTTTCCATTTATAAGATAAACATAAGAGAGTGAAATAAGTGTGAATCATATAACTAAAAGAATAATAGTGCTGATGGTAGCAGTAATTTCTCATGAAGAA
>PVKN010033856.1:0-11949 GCA_004027915.1 Capromys pilorides
TTTTTGTACCTTATGGTTAGACTCTTCTGCTGGATGGTTAAAATCAAAATAAAGCTAGACCTATGTTATAAGGAATATATAACTTCTGTATCTGACAAGGTCAGTCAGATCCCCTCAGGATTTACCCTGGAACCATGTATTGTGGTTTGCAACACTTTTATCAGTATCAGCCATCTTGATGAATCATGGTCAATACTTGACCATTTTGCTTTCTGTGGAATCCTGAGAGAATGTTTTTTATCTAGGTGACTCTCCTTAGGCACACTGTACATCATCAATCACTTTCCTCTGTGGCCCCATAATCTCCTTGAACAGGAAGTTTGGGACTCCACTGAGTTATATGCTGTTACAGTACAGGTTCTCTTATGTCCTGTGTTCTCACTGACCTTGAAGGGCTAGAGCCAAAATATTGGCTATACTTGTATCACTTCTTTTTCTCTAATTGTTTGGATTGCCAACTTCAGTTGTTAACCATCCAGAAGAGAAGCTTAGTGATATTATTCCCTATAACTTAGTTACTTGAGCTTAACATCAGTATCTTTCTGAATATCAAACACCTTAGACATAACATGAAACAGGTATTTTCCATCAATTGTTGATTTTGAGACAGGTTCTCCTATGCAGTTCAGAATGGTCTTGAACTCACACTGATCCTCCTGCCTCAGCCTCTGAAATGCTGGGATTACAGGTGTGAGCCACCACACCCAGCCTAACAAGCTTTAAAAGAGAAAAAAGAAGAAACCAACCACAGTGGAGCTCCAAACTGAGACCTACGGAGGCTTGGGAAACTCTTCTCTGCTTCGGAAGACTAATGGCCTGAAGTTGTCTCTGCTTTTTCCTCAGAACCTAGCTGAGTTCTCTCCTTATCTTTCCTGATCACCAGAAGCTATAATTAAGGCTAGCAATTCCACTCAGGCCTCTTTAGCAACCAGTGAAGGGGGAGCCTGAGGTCACAGCAATCACATGACCCAGGCAGACACACAAGAACTATAGGAAAGCTTAACACATCTCTTCATCTTAGTTTTATTTTGATACATCTAGGAGACCATTTCAGCAAAAATTAAAAGTCAGAAAAATGTTGAATAAGGGCTAATATGAAACCTTTGTAGAGAAGAGATACATGCATTGATGGAAATATACACCAATTTAAAAAAAAAAAAGTGAATTTCGCAGACATGGATCAGGTATTTTGAATTGCATGAGAAACAAGAGTTTGCCAGAAGGGTCTCCAGGTATAATTTAAACTTCATGATTCAGGAAGCTTAATCAGGCAGAGTCCTATATTCGTTTGTCTCATCAGCAATTTTTCCAGTTATTGATTCTTAAACTAACACAGCAGGAAATCCTATGGTGCTCGAAGTACACAGGATTCCTTGAGTTCCTTTTTATTCCATTTCATCCTTCTGCAACAATTTTTCCATGCTTGATTAATTTTAACTAACGGAAACATTTTAACACATCTCCTTCCTGAAATATGAAGTAACACAGTGGCTTTCTAAAGTGACCATTTCTCCTTCTTCGTTCTGTGACTTAAATTTTTCTTCTCTGTGAATCAGTTCAGATACTAGAGCATCTGTTTTAAATATACTGCTGTTGGTAGGGTTTCCCTCCCACTTTTTTGTTAAGCAGCACATCTGCTTATTGACTCATCTTGAATTCCGGATGAAATGTGAGATCCTTTTCAATATGAAAACATACTAGGAAATCACTATATTACTTATATTTAGAATGCTACATTTTGGGGTGTAAACATTTGTGTGATAAATGATGTGAGGTATGTGTGAAGGGATTTCAAGATCTTGGTGAGCTCCCCAGAGGGGATAAAGACCAAGGCTGGCTTCAGGTGTATCGGTGAAGCCTATGTAGACTTATCGTCGTTGGCCTCTCAATGGAAGAGCAAAACCTTAACATTCACTCCTGAACTTGTTTCTAGATCTGCTGATATCTATTTTATTTAAATTCCAATCAAGGTATTTCTAAGTGAAATAGTTTAAAAGTCAAAATTGCTGGGGGGAGGGGCAACCAGATAGCTCAGTGGACTAAAGTGCTAGCTTAGGCAGAGTACAGCACCTGGGGTTCAATCCCCAGCATGCCGTACCAGCCCCACCCCAAGGGAGTGCTGAAACAACCACAGAGACTGGGTGTTGGGTCGCCAACCTGTAATCCCAGTACTTGAGAGGCTGAAAACAGGAGGATCACTGTGAGTTCAATCTACGTAGTGAGACCCTGTAGACTCTGTTCTAAATACATCTAAAAAAAAAAGAAAAGAGTGGCTGGGACTACAGCTTGGTGATGTACTTATGTGTGAGGCACTGGGTTTTTGCCCCAGCACCAAAAAATAACAGTAAGTAAATAAACTAAAATTAAAAGTTAAAAAAGCATTGAGGTATTAGCATGAAAATGAGTTGGAATAAGTTATCTGAATACAGAGAATAGTTGAAACGGAATATGGAAAAATAAGCTACACATTGAAATAGGGTAGCTGTGGAAAATTTTCATTTAAAGTTATTAATTTTTGTGGAAAAAAGAAGAGAATTTAATGGAATTTTTTGCGTATTCAGAAGGGAGAGGAAAAGGAAAATTAATAATTGATTTTATGAATAGTATATTTTACTAAGGCATACTTTACCAAGCTAGTATGTGGAGAACTAACTTTAAAGCTAGGTTTAATTTCAAACTTAAATCCCCACTTTTGGGGCTGGGGACACAGCTCAGTGGCTTAAGCATCTGCCTGGTGAGCACAAGGTCTGGAGTTTGATCTCCAGTACTACTAAATACATACATACATACATACATACATACATACATACATACATACATACATCTACACTTTTCCATTATTCTTCAAAAGCATTTCTTCTGTGGACATAATTCTGATTAAATCCCCTAGGTCACTCACCAACATAAGCTATATAGACTTAGGTCTTTCTTCTTCAAATTGACAAAAATTGACTAATGAATCAGAGTAGCCATATTGACTTTCATAAAACAAATAAGTATCAAAGTCTAATCACAGGGAGAAATTTCCCAACTGCCTCCATCATTAGCTGAGAACATTTTCACTCTGACTTTTTATCTTGGGATTAAACCAGTTACATGTAATGAATATCTATTATGGGTAAGCCATATATATATATATATATATATATATATATATATATATATATATATATTCTTTGTCCAAAAAAATATGGAGGTCAAGAAGGAGAAATGAATTAGTACACATAGCTATTTGGGGTCAAGATTTAGACCTAGGTGCTTGAGGCACACCCTTTTCCTGGGGCAGCACCTCAGTAAAACTTGCAAGGAACTTGGATCACCCCAGGTTATGTCACACTGCTTGAAATATTAAAGCATTTTATAATACTAAGACACTGTAGAAAGAGGTAAGATAAAAACCCCTACAAAGCCTTGTGCTCCCCATATCCAATGATGACTTGCTATCTAAACCATGCACAGAGAGGAGGCAGCTCAGAGACTTGAGATGGCTTATTGTCTACCTTTTTATTTTGATAGACATGTATTATCTTACTCTGTTCTCTGTTGCTATAACAACACCACAGACTGGGTGACTGATTGATTAAGTTTTGTTTCTATGTTTAGGACAGGGTCTACAGGGTCTACAAGGTCTCACTATGTAGGTTGGACTCATAGTGATCCTCCTGTTCTCAGCCTCCAAAGCACTGGGATTACAGATGTGCGCCACTACACCTAGCATCAATTGACCTCTTAGCATACCCTGGGCGTCAGGCTAGCATGGCTGGCCGGAGATTGAACCCTGGCCTCTGTGCTCTGCCTAAGCAGGTGCTTTAGTCAGCTGAGCTGTCAGGCCAGCCCTCAGACAGGGTGATTTATAATGAATAGAAATTTATTTAGCTCATGATTGTGGCAGTTAGGAAGTTCATAATCAAGGGGCCAGGCTCTCATGAAAATCTTTCTGCCCTGCCCCATTTTAAATCTGCCTCCCAACCCTGCTGCACAGAGAATCAAATTTCCAACACAACATCCGTGGAGGACATGTGACGTGTTTCAACCACAGGAAGGCTTATCTCTTCCAAGTCCCTAGTGATGGGTGGCAGCTCCTTTAGCTAACACACTGCAAACCAGACTCCTCCATCATCAGAGTTCCCATGTGGTGGATAACATTGCAAATCTCAGGAGACATGACTATGTATGTCCAGTATCCACACCCTGGGAAGACTGAGATTTCAAAAACATTAACCTGTGACTGCTATGTCAAGCCGCATACAAAATCTTTATGCTTATGATTTGACTCATTTAACTCATTTAACTATCCAGTGTCCCTGGCCTTCCATCTGCAATCATTGATTCTGTTTTGCACAGTTTTTATCCCCTTAATTTACTTTTTATTTTCTTCTGAATCCTGCAGGCACACAGGAAGAGATTTTCCAAAATCAGCTCTCCCTTTCTCCTGAAATATAAATTTTAATTACCATGTTTTTATACTTTTTCTTCACTTTCTGTATTTGGTACAGGGTCTCATGATGCGGCTCAGATTCATAGTTCTCCTCTTGGTTTCAGCCTCCCCGGCACTGGGATTAGAGGTGAGCACCACCACGCAGGTCTCAGTTGTCGGCTCAGTGTGCCCTGGGAGCAGGGTCCGAGTGGCATGCAGAACCGTGGACCAAACCCTGGTCCTTGTGCTTCCTTGTTTTTATACTTCTCATAGCCACTTTTTATCTTCTCTGGTGATTCTGTGTATGCTTACCACCCACTAAAATACCAGCAGATAACTGGTGATTTTATCCAAATGTTTACAGGCAAATCATTTCTAGGGTAAAAGAAAGAATTCACATGTCCAAAGATACAAAGGATTAAAAAATGAACTTTTTGGGAAAAATCAGATAACATGAAGTAGAATAGAAGTAAAATAATGGGAGAGGGTATATGCTATTGCACATTTAACTCTCTGATGACCAGGAAAATAGAAGATGAAGGGTGCTTTCAAAAATTTTAAAGTTCTATACCATTGCAGATGTAAAAATAAAGAAAGCATATTCCATAGAACAAAACAAAACACAGAAAAAACAAAAGAACAATAGAGAAAATCCCAGCACTAAGAAAAAAATAAGTCTGTCATAATAATTATAAATTAAGCCACCTTCCTTAGGAAATAAAACTCTGATGCGTCCAAAAATAAAAATAAAAAAAATTCCAGCATAGTTTGTTTTTTGGGGGTGGGGAGAAGGGTCTTCAGGGTGTTCAGGGTCTCATTACTAGATCAGACTCACAGTGATCCGCCTGTTTACAGTCTCCCAAGAGTTGGGATTACAGGCTCACACCACCATGCCTAGTCTCAACGGTGGTCTCAGCACACCCCAGCGGTGGGCCCAGCACTGGAGGCCAGCACAGCAGGCCTGGGGATCAAATCCCTGAACCCTGCACCTGCTTGCAGGCACTTTAATCTACTGAGCTATTTGGCTGGCCCTCCATTTTTATAAAATTAGTTAAAAGCAAAAAATAATAAGCTGGGTAAAATACTCATAATAGCACATATTTCATAAATGTTCACATTGTTTTAGTTAAAATACCTAAAATTTTTAACAAGCTACTGCTGTTCATTATGAAGCTTTTATAAGTAAATGGATACAACTAAAGACTACATTTGCAAGTGAAATAAATCAGACCTGCAAGTGTAAACATTGTATTGCCTCACTAATGTAAAAACATGACAAGGTAAATAAAATCTAAAGGGCACAATAGATACTATGAAAAGAAAAGAATCTGTTCAAAGAACTGGGATGAGGAAAAGAACAAAGGAAAGAAAGAAGAAGGGGAAAAGATCTATTCATGTATATGTACAGTATAGCTGGGATCATTTGTCTGCTGATTTCTGCTGGTCCACTGAAAAGAGCAGTTAATTTGGAGACAATGTTATGCAACATAACAGCCATTGTTGAACTTCTAAATAAAGTAAATGAAAATAAAGCAAAAGCTTTTATTACATGACTATCAGGTGACAGTGAACAACTTACTTCACATGTTGTTTAATCCCTACAACAATCTTTCAGCTAGGCTCAGTGCCACAAACTCTAATTGCAAGGCTGAGGCAGGAGGATCCTGAGTTCAATGCCAGTTTGGACAGTTTAGAAAAATTTAGTTCTCAAAAAGAAAACAAAACAATAACAACAGCAACGAAAAAAAAAACAAAACAGTGTGTTGATGTAGACACTTTGGTTCTCATCTTGCAGAGATCAAACCGCCAAGTTTCAGAAGGGTTCAATTGTTTGCCCAGAGCCAAACACACAACCTACAAAAGGAAATGACCAGAAGAAAGTAAGGAGCTGTTGTATGGCTTAATAAAGGATAGGGTCGGGGAGATAGCTCTGTGGCACAAGTACCTGCCTGGCAAGTGCAAGGTCATGAGTTCAAATTCCAGTCCTGCCAAAAAAAAAAAATCTATATTTAAAATAGGATAAGTTTAGTATTTATGAATTGCATGATTCCAATCTGCAGAGTGAGACCATTTTTTCTTGCAACTCAAGTAAAGAAATAAAGCAAGGTAATAGGTGAGTTTATCCACCATGCACTGAGAAATGAGCGTTTGTTGAAAACAAATTGAGTCTGCTGACAGTGCTTGCCTAGGAAGATGGGACAGAAGAATCTGTTGGATTCTGATTTACTATAAAAACCGCATTGGACCAATAGACTATAATTCAAAAAAGAGCAAGAAAAACTTGCATGGAAGTCAAGGAAAGAAAAGGATGAAACACAGCACATACGGTCAGAATTGCAGATCTAAGTTATAGGTTACATGTGGGGTCATGGATATGAAGGTGATGGATGCCTGCGACTCCACACCCTTCTTGTGGGGCCAGAAGAGGTGATCATGGCAGTCCCAGTCCCACCGTCAAGGATTGCTGCAGAACTCAGACGGTAGCTTAGTTTTGGTGATATGCGGATGGATCAGTCAGCCTTTGTTGTTGTGACCGAATACCAGAGAGAAACGACTTAAAGGAGAAAAGATCTGTTTGGGCCCGTAGTTGCAACGGCCAGCAGGCTATCAGACAGAATTCTCGAGGTGGAATAACAAGACAAGGACAGCTGTTTACCTCGCAGCAGCCAAGAAGCAGAAAGAAGAAAAGAGCCAGAGAAGAAGAGCTGGGGGCAGCATGTAGTTCCCAAGTGATGGGCCTGCGACCACGCAGCAGTCCTCTGGGTCAGCCTGGTAGTGAGTCAGGGAGGTGGGGACCCAAGACCAAGGGTGAGCCGCTCTTAAACTTCCGCCTGCCCCCTCTGCAAACTTCCACTTTTGATTTTCCCACGCACCACGCCTTCAGTAATTAGCCCCTGTTGCCACACCACACCGCTGATGCAAACTCCACCCCCTATCCAGCCAAAGAAGTTCTCCGCCCACTTTCGTCCTTCCCAAAGGACCTTGCTTCTCTTAAGCAGCCCTCCTGTGCCGAGCAATAAAGGTTTCTTTCTTTCTTTCTTTTTGCGGAACCACGGATTGAACTCAGGCCCTTGCACTTGCCAGGCAAGTGCTTAGTCTACTGAGCTATCTCCCTGGCCCCTCATGTAGGCTTTCTCCACTTCTCTTTTTTTCACACCAGAGGAAGGAACTTCACAGCAAGGTCGCGTCCCGTCATTCATCTCCTTCAACCAGCCCCATCTCCTGTTTCCATAAGTTTCTAATAGTGCTATCAAATTACAATCTCATCAGTGGACTAATAATGAGTGAAGCTAGTCTTCAGGATTCAATTATATTTTGGAAAGGCCACACTTGAAACTTTGGGGAGAATTTTACATCTAAAGCATCACAGAGACTAAGTTTGCTGGGAAACTTCTGAGAAACTTTTCTTTATGAGAGAGGCTCAGGAAAAAAGCAGCCCCTGCTCTTCCTCTGGATGGCATAGTGACGTGTAGTCTTGCATGAAGCTCCTGCAGCCATCTTGTTCTTAAGGTAAATATAACACAAAAAGGAAAAGAAAGCTCAAGGGCACTACAGGAAAACAAAATCAGAGCCCTGGTGGATCTGACGGCTGCATGTCTGAATTTTTTATGATGTCCATTATAAACTTCCCTATCTTTTATGGAAAATTAATCTAGAGTTTCCTTTTCACAGTCAAAGTCATCCTAAATGATTTAAAGATGGTTTCAGATGACAACAAAAAGCTTCTACAATTCTAAGTTCATAATACAGAGTGAAATCTGAACATGACAACCAGAAGAAAACAGCTGATCCAAACAGCAGAAGTCTTAGAGGAAGCAAAGTTTCAGAATGATGAGGTAAGAGAAACGGTCTAAAAATACCAATGAATTAAAATGCTAAAACACACTGTTACTCATGTAATAATAAAATATAATTTATTCAGAATTATGCTTTGTGCAGAGCACATGGTGAGCAAAAGTAGTTGTGGTCTCTGCCCTAATAAAACTTTGGATTCATTGTAGATATAAAGCATTAATTGGACAATCATAGAAGCAAAACATGCAATTATATCTTCTGTAGCAAAAGTTTCTGGGTGAGATGGCAAAATATACACGTTACAAATCATACTCGCTCACTATAGGCCTGCAAGACTGGGATTTCAAAGTCTTAAACAAAGAAAGCTACAATGGTAAGACTCAACCTCTGTGCTCTGTCAGACTGGGTTCATGCTGTACCACTCAGCCCTGGGAATGTGTTGCTTATATGCAAAATGGGACTGGAGCATCTCTGCACATTATTACTAAAGTTCATGAACAGAAGTTACACACTGGCCCATGGCCTTCATCAGAAACCTCTGGTTTTTTTGTTTGTTTGCTTGTTTGTTTGTTTGTTTGGTCTTATTGTATTTGGTACAAGATCTCACTATGTAGCTCAGACTCATAGCGATCCTCCTGTGTTCAGCTTCCACAGTGCTGGAATTATAGGCATGCCTCAGCACGCTCAGTCTTAGTGCCTGACACAGCATGTGGTGCAAGGGATCGAACACTCTAGTCCATGTGCTTGCTTAAGCTGGCACTGAGTCCGCTGAGGTATCTCACCGGCCCAGAAGCCTCTGTTAATACCTCACATAGCATATTGCATTACTGTAGCTGTCCGAAATTTTGGATTGAAAGGAAGGAAAGTAGCTTTGAAATTTCCACTGTGATTAATGAGTATATTAAAGCTTTATAGCCAAACCACTGTGATCTACTGTGTGCGGGTAGATATGGAACAAACACCAGCGAATTCAGTTAGGATCAGGAGTTTGCAGGCCAACATAATGAACAAAGCAGAGATGTCAAAGAATTTTTCACCAGGGAAAGAAATTTTCTTTTTCTTTTTAAATCTTGAGCTCCGGATTTTAAACTGGAGACAAAAGAAATGAGGGGGAAAGATGCTCAAATAGTTATTAAATTACATTATGAAGCAGCTAAAAAAAAATTCTGATGTAAGTACTAAGCCATTGTGAAGAAAGGAGATTGTAGCCACAAATAATGCTGTATAACTTAGTGATACTTATAAGGGGATTGATTTAAAGAAGAAATATTTCACATGACAGGACATGGCAGAGGAAAGTAGAGGAAGCACGGCTAATTAGAAGATGAAGGAGCTCAGAATTAGTGTGATAAAATGGGCTGTGAATATCATCCTCATTTATAGGTAATGGGAAAAGATGGGAAGAACTGTGGTAGGAATTAGCCAGGTATCAGTATTTCAGAAAGAATGGAGGCAAAAATGACTGGGAAATTTACCATATGATTGCAAGCAGTAGAGCAAATGCTAATAAACTTTAAGGGAATGAGCCTTATTGGAGACATTTTACAGGATGGAATAGAGTTAGCTAGGATGGGCTATAAGAAGGCATTGACCCTACCTTCAAGTCCTAAGCACATATGGCTTGTAAAAGCAAACAACTCTAATCACCTATGAAAGTTTTAGGTATTATGAAGAAAAATCAAGATTTCATTGAAGACAAGAAAGTAGGGAAAGTGCATGAACAATAGGCTGAAAATATGGAGATTGTTGTCATTGGATCTAGAGCTGTAATTTTAGAACAAGTAACCAGTAAGCATGCTGAGGACTTTCCTCGTGTATTGACTGATGAAAAGAGAATGAGAAAGATGGAGATTTGGTCTCAGTTGTCTTTTTGAGGAAAGCAGTCATCTATCTCAGCTGCCAGAAGGCCTAGCTTGGTTGGCTGAGATGATGGTGGATGATACAGAAGCTATACATGGAAGTGTTCTCAGAGAAGCTTTTATTATTGAATGAATATTATGTGACAAATATTATATGACAAATATTACTTGCATTTGTTTCATTTAAGCTTTATAACAGCTTTATGTATTAAGAAAGTAAGGCAACAAAACCAAGATCTAAAGATAACAATGGTTCTCACCCATGGCTCACGGACTATAATGTTTGTCAACATTTTGTTTCAGCTGTGTGCTTTCAAAGGAAAAGCACATATTTCAGTAGTTAGAGGAGAACATGTAGACTCCCTAAATGGCCTTACTATTGCTGAATTATTTCTGTGGACATCTAAATTTGCTAGCTTCATTTAAACTAGATATAACTAACTCCCTATTAACTCTAAATAAAGTACTTACCCAGTTCCATTCATGACCTGACAGTGCTATACCTAAACATCTCTGAATCTGGAAAATACACAACACATTTATTTCAGGTGCTGGGCCATGAATAAAGCAGGATTGTGACAGTAACTGAAAGGAAATGCATGAGGTTAACATCCCATTCCCCTTGGGTCATTACCTGGGAACAGTCTCTGAAAGGTTGAGTAGGAAGTGAAACCTAGTCAGAGAACGGCAGCTTCACAGAGCCGATAAGGCAGGAGGAACCAACTAGAAGCCCATGGAGCTGCTGGAATTTGTACATTAGAGCTGTAACGTGGTGACCACAAATGTTCATGGGAGCCAGTGGATTGCTGACTAAAGGCTGAGCTATATATATGCAGAGCGAGATCCCCCAAGATCCAGCAGAGAGTAGCTGATGCGGAACTGAGACTTCCCTGGAGATAGGAGAGATCACACAGGCCTGAGGATGGGATTTCTACTCTAGCTAGTGTGCAGGGGGCCTGTTGAGAAACTTGGACACGAGGACCCCAAAACTTACACACTTTATGAACAAAGATCATAACCTTAAGTAAGGGCTACACCTTAAGAATAAGAAGTGTGAAAATTAAAAACATTTAGAGACACGTGGGTGAAAATTTCTGTGACCTGTGATTAGCAGAAGTTTAGAAACGTGTCATCACCATAAACTGAAGAAACAAAAAACTAGAGGGAAATCTAGATTTATTATGGTCAAACTAATAAAGGAGTGGTGGTGTGTGCCTGTAATCCCAGCACTGGGGAGACTGAAAACAGGAGGATCACTATGAGTTCAAGCTGCATAGTGAGACCCTGCACAAAAACATACAGACAAAAAGAAGGGACCAGCGAGAGGCAAGATAGCTCAGTAGACTCAGCACCTGCTTAGGCAAGCACAGCGACCGTGGTTTGATTCCCAGTGCCACATGCCGTACCGGCCCCAACCCCAGCCAAACTGAACCGGCCACTGAGACCTAATGTAGTGGCCCTTGTCTTTAATCCCAACATTGGGGAGGCTGAAAGCAGGAGGATCACCATGAGTCCGAGCTGCAAAGTGAGACCCTATAACAACCAAATACATTAAAAAAAAAAAAAACTAAAAGAAAAAAGAACCCTACATACATTTCATTAATCATTGAATATGCCCTCTGACAATGAAAATACTGTAAATATTTTCAGATAAAGAAATGCTAGAAGATTTTTTTTTAAAAATCCAACAGAACTGCACTAAAAATTTGCTAAAGGAAGTTCTTTAAAGAAAATTATATAAGAGGAAAAGTTGGGCTGGCCCAAAGGAATAAATAGCACTGAAAATTGGTGCTTATTTGAGGAAATGTGGATTAACATTATTTTCTTTCTTTCTTAATTGCTGTGAAAAGCAACTGGCAATTTAAAGCAAAGGTAATG
>PVKN010033857.1:0-11947 GCA_004027915.1 Capromys pilorides
TTTCTTACACTAGGGAGACTATATGATATTTACACATGTAGGTCTGGTTTATTTCACTTAGGAGTATATGTTCAATATACATCCATTTATATATGAAGTCTTCCAGTTTATCATTCTTTATAGCTGAGTAATATTCCATTGTATAAAAATACCACATCTTTTTCAACCATTCTTCAAATGATGGGCATTTTGGTTGTTTCCAAGACTTGGCTATTACTAATTGGGCTGCTATGAACATAGGTGCACAGATATCGCAATGGTATGATGTTTTCAGTTCTTTCGAAAAATTCCCAGTATGAGGATAGCTGGATTGAATGGGGTTTCCAGTTCTAGTTTTTTAAGGAGCCTCCACACTGTTTTCCATAATGGTTGCACTAATCTGCATTCCCACCAGCAGTGGAGAAGGGTTCCCTTTTCCCCACAGCCTCTCCAATATTTGTTGTTGGTTGATTTCTTTATGAAAGCCATTCTTTCTGGGATCAGGTGGTATCTAAGTGTTGTTTTAATTTGCATTTCACGAATGGCTGGTGATGTGGAGCATTTCTGCATGTACTTATAGACTTGCTGAATTTCTTTCCCTGAGAATTTTGTGTTCATCTCTGATGCTCATTTCTGGATGGGGTCTTTGAATTTTGGGATCATAATGGTTTTAAGTTCTTTATAAATTCTTGAAAGAGGACCTTTGTCTGAATACTTATTAGTTAAAATCTTTTCAAAATTTGTGGGTTGTCTTTTCACTCTGTTGGTGATTTCTTTTGATGTGCAAAAACTTCTTAGCCAAAGCAGGTCCTATCCGTTCACGCTTTCAAGGGTTAAACGTACATTTTGATTTTTGTCCATGAACTTTTTGCCTACACTGATGTCCTCGAGGTTTTTCTCCCACTTTCTCTTCCAGGAGATTTAATGTTTCTCTTTTAATATTTAGATCTTTAATCCATTTAGACTTTAGTTTAGTGCATGGTGATAGACTTGGGTCAAGGTTTAGTTTTTGACGTGTAGAGAGCCAGTTTTTCCAGCACCATTTGTTAAAGAGGCTGTGTTTCTTCCAGTAAGCGCATTTTGCCCCTTGGTCAAAGATAAGTTGGCTGAGTGTGTTTGTATTTGCTTCTGCATCTTCTAATCTATTTCATTGATCCTCAGGTCTATTTTTTGCCAATACCATGCTGATTTTATTACTGTACCTTTGTAGTGTAACTTTAGGTCAGGAATTGTAATGCCTCCTTCCTTACCTTTGTTGCCCAGAATTGTCTTTGCAATTCTGAGTCTTTTTTGGTTCAAACTAAATTGTAGGGAAGATTTCTCCAGGTCTGTGAGGTATGTTGATGGTATTTTGATAGGAATTACATTAAATCTGTATAACAATATAGGGACTATGGCCATCTTCACAGTGTTGATTCTTCCGAACCAGGAGCAAGGAATATCTTTCCATTTTCTTAGATCTTGTAGGATCTCTTTTTTCAGAGTACCGTAGTTTTCATTGAAGGGTCTTTTACTTCCTTAGTTAGGTTAATTCCTAGGTATTTCATTTTCTTCGGTGCTATCATAAAAGGTACTGTTTCCCTAATTTCTCAGTGTGCTTGTTTTCTGTGTAGAGGAATGCTATTGACTTGTGTGTATTGACTTTGTATCCTGCTATGCTACTGAATTTGTGTATTAATGCTAGTAGCTTCTTGGTGGAGTTTTTTGGGTCTTCCAAGTAGATTATCATGTCATCTGCAAATAGTGATAGTTTTCCTTCTTCCTTAACTATTCTTATTCCTTTTATTTCTTTCTCTTGTCTAATGGCTGTGGCTAATGCTTCCAAAACTATGTTGAATAGGAGTGATGATAGAGGACATCCTTGTCTTGTACCATATTTGACAGTAGAAGACTTCAGTTTTTCCCCTTAGAATTATGTTGGCCATTGGTTTGTCATGGATGACTTTTATCAGATTCAGGTAGAGGCCCTCTATACCTATTTTCTGTAGTACTTTGAACATGAATGAGTGTTGAACTTTGTCAAAAGCCTTTTCTGCATCAATTGAGACAATCATGTGATTTTTGGTTTTGGCTCTATTGATATAGTGTATTGCATTTATAGATTTGTGTATATTGAACCATCCTTGCATCCCTGGGATGAATCCTACCTGGTCATGATGTATAATCTTCTTGATGATTTGTTGTATTCTATTGGTGAGGATTTTATTGAGGTTTTTTGCATCTATGTTCATGAGAGAAATTGGCCTGTAGTTCTCTTTTTTCATTGCATCTCTCTCTGGTTTTGATATCAGTGTAATACTTGTCTCTAGGAATAATTTTGGAAGGATTGCTTCCTTTTCAGTTTCACTGAAGAGTTTGAGGAGTATTGGGATCATGTCTTCTATAAATTTCTTGTAGAATTCAGTGGTGAATCCATCAGGTCCCGGACTTTTCTTTGTTGGAAGGCTTTTTATTACATTTTGTATTTCATTGGCTGTTATTGGGTTATTGAGAGAACTTATATCTTCTTGATTCAGTTTTGGTAATTTGTACTTTTCTAGGAATCTGTCCATTTCTTCTGTGTCTTCAATTCTGTGAGAGTAAAGATTCTCAAAGTAGCTATAAATGATCCTGTTAATGTCTGCTGGGTCTGTAGTAGTTTCACTGTTTTCATTCCTTATTGCTTGAATTTGAGTCCTTTCTTTCTTCCTTTTGATGAGGTTAGCTAGGGGCTTGTCAATTTTGTTTAATCTTTCAAAGAATCAGCTTTTTGGTTCATTAATTCTTTGTATTGTTGTCTTCATCTCTATTGAATTAATCTCAGCTCTCATAATTTGCTCCCATCTTTGGGCTTTGGATTTCATTTGCTCTTCAGTTTCTAGTTGGTTTCGGCACTACATGAGAGTATTTATTTGTTCTCATTCTGTTTTCTTAATGTGTGAGTTCAAAGCTATAAATTTCCCTCTAAGAACTGCTTTCATTGCATCCCATCGATTCCGGTAGGTTGTGCTTGAATTTTCATTAAATTCTAGGTATTGTTTAATTTCTTATTTAATTTTATCTGTAACCCACTGGTTGCTGAGAAGGGTGTTGTTTAATTTCCCTGTATTTCTGGAGTTCTTATGGTTTCTTTGGCCATTGATTTCCAATTTCATTGCACTGTGGTCAGATAATATACATGGGATAATTTCTGTTTTTCTTGCATATTCTTAAGCATGACCAGTGGACTAATATGTGGTCTATTTTAGAAAATGTTCCATGTGCATCTGAAAAGAATGTGTATTCTGAAGAGGTTGGTTGGAACACTCTGTGTATGTGTACTAAGTCCAGTTGTTCCAAATGCTGTTTCAGTTCTGCTACTTCTTTGCTAATTTTTTTGTCTGCTTGACCTATCCTTTTCAGATTGGGGAATGTTAAGGTCTCCTGTTAAGATTGTGGTATTGGATATTAGATTTTTCATGTCCATTAAGGTTTGTCTTATATAACTTGCTGTTCCCATGTTGGATGCATGTACATTTATGAGTGTTACCTCTTCATCCTGAATTTTTCCCTTGACCAGTATGTAGTAGCCTGCTTTGTTATGTTTGATCAATCTTGGTTTGAAGTTTAGATTATCTGCAAACAGGATTGCTACCCCTGCTTTTTTTTTGAGGTGCTGGAGCATGTAGTATTGTTTTCCATCCTTTCACTTTTAGCCTGTGAGTTTCTTTATGAGTTAAGTGTGTTTCTTGTATACAGTACATTGTTGGGTTTTGTTTCCTTATCCACTCTGCCCGTCTACTTCTTTACATTGATGGCTATAATTGAAATGTATTGACTTATTATTGACATGACTTTTATTTACTACTGTGTACCACTTTTTCTCCTATGTTTAATTGGTTGTGCTATTTGGTGGGATTTTTATGTTCTCATTTGTTGAGTTCAGGTCATTTTGGTCCCTGTCTAAAATATTTGTTAGTATACTGTGTAGTGTTGGCTTTGACATCATGAAATTCTTTAGTTATTCCTTGTCGTGGAAATATTTTACTTCTCCTTCGTACTTGAAAGAGTTTTGCTAGGTATAGCAGTCTGTGCTGAAATTTGTTTTCATGGAGGACTTGAAGCACTCTGCTCCATGCTCTTCTTGATTTCATGGTTTGTGAAGAGAAATCTGCTGTTATTCTGGTGCATTTTCCTTTAAATATGATCTGTTTCTTTTCTCTAGCAGCTTGTAGTATGTTATTCTTCTGCTGAATTTCTGGGATCTTGGTTATTATATGTCTTGATGTGTTTTTAGTCGAGTTGATGATATTTGGCATTCTGTATGCTTCAGTTACCTGAATATCCTATGGTTTTCTCATATTTGGAGAGTTTTCTGCTATTACTTTTGCCCATATTCTTTTTATGCCATTTGTATTGACTCCTTCTTTGTCATTGATTCCTGTTAATCTCACGTTGTTCATTCTTGCATCATCTTGCAGGTTTTGAATTATTTTTTCCTGCATCGTGGTTGTTTTTAAGAGATCCATCCTTTCTTACCTTTTCACTAGCTGCGAGTGTGTCTTCAAGATCTGAGATTCTATCTTCACTTTTGTTCATATGATTTTGCCAGCTTTTGATTGAGATTTTAATTTTTTGTATATCTCTTTGATACTGTTTCAGGCGATTTATTTCTTTCTTATATTGCTTAGTTATGGACTCCATCATTTTTCTATTCTCTAATTTTTTGTCAATGTCTTCTTTAATATTACTTAAGTCTTTCATTATAGTTATCCTTTCTCTCTTTAGTTCAGAGATTATTTCTGCTCTGCTCTCCTCTTTATCTTTGTGCATTTGTTCCCCTACTTTAGATGCTATTAATTTAGACATGTCTTTTTTTTCTTTAGGGGTTATTTCTGTTCTGCTTTGCTCTATACATTTCTGCAATTGTTTTTCCACTTCAGATTCTATTAATTCATGCATTTCTTTTTTTATTTCAAATGTTATCTCTGATCTGAGTTGCTCTATATGTTTCTGTAGTTGTCTGTCTACCTCAGATTCAGAGTTTTTGGCTGCATGATTCCCATTTTCTTCCATGGTATTGTCTCTTGTATTTGATTTGGGTGCGCTTGGGCCCTGTGACTGCATCTTACTCCTTGTCGTTATCATTTTGTATGGCAGTGGTCTCTGTACTTTGGTGAAGTCATGTTGTCACTGCCTATGGAAGTTCCCCTCCAGTGGTGCCTAGCTGCGAGTTGCAGCTCGGGCCCCTGGGTGCTGTGAGGCCCTGTGGGTCTGGACTGTGAGTGGAGTCGGAGCTCTGGAGTTGAGTCTGAGGATGGACACAGGCTGAGGGTCCTTACCAGGCTGGCGTAGGCAGGCTAGACTGGGTGGTGGATAGGTTCGGGACTGGAACTCAGGCAGAAAGAGCCCGTGAGATCGAGGTATATTGGGGGTCCCCACTCAGCAGTCGCTTGGGTCAGACGGGTCAGCGGATGAGTTCGGACTGGCAGGTGCTCGGGCCAGACGGGATGGTGGATGCACCTCGGAGTAGAACTCAGGTGGGAAAGCTGGGAGATCGAGGCATGTCGGGGATCCTTACCTGGCAGGCACACGGGTCAGACCGGATCCTCACTGCCATTATGTTAAGACTCAGAAAATAAAAAAACGTTCATTGGTATTCCATCACCATTACACATACCTGAGATAATCATCTTATAAAGAGAAAAGTCCCATTTTGGTTCACATTTTTAGAAGTTCCAGTTCACAATCAGTTGGTCCTGTTGAATTTAAGCTCGTGGTTATGTAGCACATCATGGCTGTAAGATGTGATAGAGCCAAACCTCTTGCCTCATGTCCAGGAAGGAAGATTCAGAAGGGGCTGGAGTCTCACTCTTCCCTTCAAGGGTTTGTTTCCACCTCATCTAAAACTTACCATGGGGGCTGGGGAAATAGCTCCGTGGCACAAGTGCCTGCTTGGCAAGTGCAAGGTCATGAGTTTGAACCCTGGTCCTCCCCCCCCCCCCCAAAAAAAAAAAAAAAACCTAGCAGGACACCCTGAGGAGCAAGTCTTTATCGTGGATGTTTGGCAGAAATTTCGGGTCTAAATTACAGCAACTGGTCACTTCAAAATGATGACCTTAGGAATAGTTTTCAAACACACAGTAATTTTTGTTCCTTTACACTTGTTTTATTTTGCTTCAAGTAAAATATTTTTATTTATAAAGTTAGATTCAGGTGTTTTATTTGAATAACATTCTTTAAAAATAAAATTTTCTTATAATTAATTAAAATGATCTTATGTTGAATAAGACATTTTTTAAACTTTATAATCAAATCTTCCAAAATTCCCTATAGTTAATTGGGGAGAGTTTATTTTGGGGTGTGTGTCTATCTTATTTTAGGGGTACATTCCCCAAATATTTGCTCAAAAATAAAACTTTTAATTGTCTTTTTTTTTTTTTTTTTTGGAACAGTGAATTTTGTAAAAATCCCCATATTGTGAGTTTTGTTGGAAATCAGGTAACTATAAGAAGAGCGGATGGCTCCCTGGTTCATATTAACATATCACCATATCCTGGTATTCTTCATGAATATGTAAGCAGTTCAAAATGGGAGGATGCTGTAAGGCTTTGTCACTTTGTTAAGGTACTTTACACTTTAGATCTGTGTTTGTGCGTGTATTATCTGTAGGCCTAACTTTGTGTAAGATTGGTAATGTTAATAATGAAAATTGTTAATAAGGCCATGTCTTTTGTTTTATAAATGAATACAAAGGAGTAGATGTTGCTCTTTGAAAAACCTGTAATTAGACCAGCAGTTTTTCTATGCTGCATATATAAAAATCTGTGGAACTTTTTAAATGAAAGTCAGGTTCCTAGCCAGAGTCAGTGATGCTTACCTGTAACCTAGCCACTTGGGAGGCTGAGGCAGGAAGATCACAAGTTGAAGGCTTGTGTAGTCAACTTAATGGAACTTATCTGAGTTACTTTTCTCTCACTACTGAGACAAAATACCTGACACTAAAAGTTAATGAGTAAAGGCTTATTTAGCTTACAGTTTGTAGAGGTTTCAACTCATAATTGGCTGGCTCTAAGGCAGGCTGGCTTGGCAGAGAACAGTTCATGGCACTGACAGGGAACAAAAGCAACATGGGTCCTTAACCCTTTTATATAGTGTATTTGGACTCCTGAGAGTAGAACCATACCAAACCAATCAGTGGATGGGTTTAGTAATCACACATCCTTAATGCTAGCAATGCACACCCTAGACTCCAGACACCTCTAAAAAAGAGGTATCTATCTAAGACTGTGTCAGGCTTTAGGTAGATAGCTAGATACAAACCACAGCAAAACTTGAAGAAACTGGGATGTATTTCAGTAGTAGAGTGCTTGCCTGGTGTGCACAGTTGACCAGTCCACTCCCCAGTACCTGCCCCCACCCAGTTAGGTTTCTGAGTTACGTCACCACAGAGATCCGAATTCACCAGATCTGTGTTAAGGAAGTCTGTGTATATTTTTTAAGTTCCTCAGATGATTTTTGTACAGCTTATGTTAAAATCTACTTAACATTTTCCAGCTTGTTTGAGTTCAGTATTTCCTAAAGATACTTAAGCATAGACCTCTTTTAGTAAACATCAGCTAAAATTACTTAGTGTACAGTATTGTGAGATAGTATTTACATTCACCTAACAATGAGTTATTGGTGATAATTTACCATAGTGTCATTTTCTCAGAAACCTCATTGTTCCTCTGGTTACTTATATAAGTTCTGGTTTTTGTCACCACATCAGGAAGACGAAATGTTTATTTTAAATTAAAAACTAAATTCTTAGTGAAAAAAAAAATATATACAAAATAGTTGGGTCAGATGTACAGCTACTTTCTCTTAGTTCAATGAAAAGAAAGGAAAGAAAAAAAAAAAAGAAAGGTTTGTACTAATACTGTTTAGACAAGATATCATGTCTACATCTTGTCCTCTGAATAGCTACTATGAAGACAACAATATGCAATGTATTAATTATTATAACTGTCCTACTAACCTGTTTTGAAATGCTTTCATTGCTATTTTTTCTGATTAAAATGAATAAAAAATTTTAAAAATAATAGTAAAAACTGAGTTCTTGGGCTGGGTGTATGGCTCAGTGATAGAGTGTTTGCTAGAACATGGAAGTGTTTGGGTTCCTCAGAATCACAAAAATTTGATAATTAGAAGTAAACATGTTTAGAAAAATTTATTTAAAAGGAATGTGCTATGTATTCTTAGTATGTTTTAACAAAATAGCCACAGTGAAGTTTCTACGTATTTAATTTTTAATTAGTCTTTTTCAGTGCCATGTTCTATAATTTTTTCTTTTTGAAAATGCCTTATTTTATTGTGAATATTTACATCACTGTTTATTTTCAGGTAGTTTGCCATGTAGTTGAGGTAATGTTTCATATTTTTCTTTAGGAGCAAACTATGTGGGCTTGCCTGGCTGCCATGGCAGTTGCTAATCGAGATATGATTACTGCAGAAGTAGCTTATGCAGCCATTGGTGAAGTAAGTAAATAATGTTTACATAAATGAACATGTGTATGTTTTTACTCACCATAATTTGCAATATTTCTTATCTATTCAAATATTTTTTCTAGATTGACAAAGTTCAGTACATCAATTCTATAAAAGATCTTCCATCTAAAGAATCAAAAATGGCCCACATATTACTGTTTAGTGGGAACATACAAGAGGCTGAAATAGTGCTTCTTCAGGCTGGCCTTGTTTATCAAGCGATCCAGATCAATATTAATCTGTATAACTGGGAAAGGTAATAAAAGTGTTTTTTCTCATTTCCAAAATTTGATTGACCTCATTCTTCCATCCACAACTTAGCAACTTTATTTATTTATTTATTTTTTTCCGGAACCAGGGATTGAACTGAGGTCCTTGTGCTTGCCAGGCAAGCACTTATTCTACTGAGCTATCTCCCCAGCACTGAGCAACTTTCAGTTTTCAGAGTATATAATGATTTTCTTTTCTTTCTTTTTTTTTTTTTTTTTTTGCGGGACCGGACTTCAAACTCACAACCTTACACTTGCCAGCCAGACCTTTGTCTCATGGAGGTATCTCCCCAGCCCTATAATAATTTTCTAGTACCACAGAATTTTTGTATTTATATTCAGAAGTAATTTGGAATTAAAGATGTATGCCTTCTCTGAACTTCTAATTGATTAGAAGTTAGGGTATGAAAGTGAAAGAAGAGTTAAGAGTGTCTCCGAAATTTTTTATGTTAGTACTGAGAAGTTGTTGGTCTTATTAGCATATTTAGTAGGGAAGATGTAAATACACTTAACCAAGGAAAATTTGAAATATGTGTAAAAAGATAGGTGACAATAGTTCATTAAATGTATGTGGAACTCATGAGAAAGTTGAACCATATTTGTAGATTTTGAAGTCATCAGCAAATAGTAGTTGAAGCAAGAACAGACACAACTAACTGTGAAATGTGTAAAATGAAAAGATTTCAACTGCATGTATGGAATAAATGAAAGATGGGAAATCTGCCTAAAAGTGGTACCATAAAGCATCTAGAGAGGCTGAGAAAACAAGAGCCAATGTGGAGTTGTGTTTTAAGAAGAAGAAAGGATTTATGGTAAAGAGTGGTCAGTGGCAACCTTCATTCCTTCACTAGGCTTTGAGACAGATGCTTTTAGACAGAATAGCAGTGCTGTTCTCTGATACTAAGTTTCTTCTTCTTCTCATTTCTCAGGTTTTTTCCTTCCAGTGAACAAAATTGTGGTACATATTGGCATACTTTTCCACATTCAAATTATCCTTCATAATGTTTCTCTAGACTAAAAATAACTGATGTCTTTCATTTCTAAGATTGTATTATATAACTTCTTACATTAGAATTTATGTACATGTACTAACTCCATACAAGGAATATAAATATATGTACTGCAGATGTGTACAAAAAAAGGGGGGGGCGGCGGGGTAGAGTAGAGTAAGCACTTGCCTGGCAAGCGCAAGGTGCTGAGTTAAATCCCCGGTACCTCAAAAGAAAAGGGGGGGATTCAAGAACTAGGGGAGGGGACAGGAAATGAAAAAAGAATTAAGATGGGTTATGTACACATACCAGCTTCTCACAAGGAATGTAAACATGTACTAATAAAGAAGACTAGATTACTTTTTAAAAAAATATATGTAGCTATCATCCTTTCCATGGTAAAAGTAAAAATGTCATATGGTCAATTTTTTATTGATCTACTATAGTTTTTATTATACCCTAATGACCTAAGCTATTCATAATTTGGCCACTGTCTTTTATTTTACGCAAATATGTTGTTTATCTGTGCAGAGGATCATGAAATATATCTTTGTTTCTATAAAAATGAATAGCTATTGTCCTCATTCTTAATTATGTATTTGGTATGCAGCTCGGACCCTTAGTGATCCTCCTATCTCAGCCTCCCCAGTGCTGGGATTACAGGCTTGCGCCACCACACTAGTATTGGTGGCCAGGTGGGACCAGCTTGGCACTGGAGGTTGAACCCAGCTCCTAGTGCTTGCCTAAGCAGGCACTTAGTCCACTGAGCTATCTCACTGGCCCTTTGTCCACAATTTTTTATGACTTACAAAGTTTAAGAAAACAAGTTTAGGAAGAGGTACAAATCTAAAAGTATATTTTTAATTAATAGAAAAAAAATTCAAGTTATGTATTTGGTACAGGGTCTCACTGTGCCGCTCAGACTCTTAGTGATTCTCCTGTCTCAGCTTCCACAGTGTTGGGATTACAGGTATGTGCATGCCTAGGCTCGGTGGCCAGCTGGGTGACTGGCTGTGGCCTTGGGTGGGGCCAAGATGACATACAGTACCAGGGATCGAACCTGGATCCTTGAGCTTGCCAGGCAAGCACTTAAACCACTGAGCTATCTCCCTGGCCCTAGAAAATTTTGTATATTATTACTAAGCTGTTCCTTTTGTATTTATTATTATTGCTGTGGGGGTTATTTTTTGTTGGTGGTAATTTTTTTTTTTTTTTTAATGTATTTGGTACAGAGTCTCACTATGTAGCTCAGACTGTAGTGATCCTCCTGTCTCAGCTTCCCATGCACTGGGATCACAGGCATGCACCACCATGCCCAGACTCAGTGGCTGGCTCAGTGCACCTGGTGGCGGGGCCGGCATACCATGTGGTGCCAGCAATCAATTATTTTGTTTTCTTTTGGTTTGGTTTAGGTTTTTTTTTTGTTGTTGTTGTTTTGAGACAAGATCTTGCTATGTAGTTCACACTATTCGTGAACTCACTATGTAGCCCAGGCTGGCCTTGAGCTCATAGCAGCTCTTCTGCCTGAGCCTCCCAAGTATTAGGACTGTAGGCATGTGCCACATGCCCAACTTTAGGAAAATATTTATGTTAGTTAATCCTAGACACCGCTGTTCACATTGTATTCTAAATTGTGCTATGTAACAAATCCCTAATTTTTTTTTTTTTTTTCATTTATGTATTTGGCGCAGGGTCTCACTATGCAGCTCAGACTCGTAGTGATCCTCCTGTTTTCAGCCTTCCCTACACTGAGATTACAGGTGCACACCACCATGCCCAGGCTTGGTCACTGGCTCAGCGTGCCTGGATGGCATGTGGTGAGAGGGATCGAACCCAGAGTCTCTGCACTTGTCAGAACAGGTGCTTAGTCCACTGAACAAACTCAAATCTTGTTTTTATCTTAAAATTTACAGTCTAATTGGGAATTCTGCTTTGTTGCCATTGATAATACTAAAACTTCTATTTAAATGATTATGAGGAATTGTACTGAATTTGCTTGCTTGCTTGCTTGCTTTTTCAGCAGGGGAGATTTGACCCAGGGTCCTAGCTTTTATTTGTAATTATTTATCTTTGCAGATATATAGTCTTTCTCCTTTCAGGTTTTATACTATTTAAAAGATCATAGTATCTATTTGTACTTTTAGTGTCTATATAATAATCTTAATTATTTTTCATTGTGCTTCTTTAAACATGTTTTGGGTATAGATAACTCGTAATGGATGA
>PVKN010033858.1:0-11947 GCA_004027915.1 Capromys pilorides
ACCTCCTCCTGCTCCTTCTGCGATGGCCCCACTATGTCCCTTACAGTGGATGGGGCCTGTGCCACCCCTAGGGATTGAACTTGTCATCTTCCTGCCAGGAGCCATCCTTCTACCCCACTGCACTATCCCAAGCTCCACCCTCAGGGTGAACTAACCTGAGCCCTTGCTGTCTAGGAAGAGCACCTCCTGCTGAAGGACTCCAGGTGCAGAGCGCACCTCTTCCCCAGGACCTGGGAACTGAAGCAGCTGCAGGTGAGTGGGGCTCAGGGGTGAGCGCTTAGCTGGCCCCAGCCTCCAGCCTGCTATTGGGCCCATTGGCCTCCTGCTTTTTCCCTGTCAGTCTCTCCACGCTGCCCCTCATCCACTGATCCCCATCCTGGGCCACTGTGTGGCTTCTCGCTTGTCTCCTGACTTGACACCTTCCCCTGAATGCTTCTGTCTTCATCTCCCCTGCCCCTGCTCTGTCCTCTGTCTGAGCATCCCTCACCTGTGCCTATCTCCTCGTCCAGGTGTGGGAGCGCCCCGTGGCCCTGCAGGCTGAGCTGGCCCTTACCATAGAAGTCCTGGGCACCGTGACTGACCTGGCCCTCAGGGACATCCTGGAGCAGCCCCTACACATGCTGCATCACATCCATGCCCAGCTCTGGGCCTGTGTGAGTCCTGGAACCCAGTGTACCCCCTGGGCTCTGACCCCCACCCCCTCAAGGCCCAGCTCACAGCCCCTCTCTGCCTACAGGTCCCAGCCTGGCCCACAGCATCCCACAGGCCCCACAGCCGCCGTCTGTCCCACTGGCTACAGAGGCTCAACCAGGCCTCTAAAAAGGTGAGAATACAAGAGGGTTGGTGTCTGGGCACCAGGACAGCAGGCCACAGGCAGTCCCTGAGCACTGTTGTGTCCCCATAGGAGTCCCGTGGCTGCCTCCAGGCCTCTGTCATCTTGAACCTCTTTCGCCTGCTCACCCGGGACCTGAGATGTGTCGCCAGATCAGACCTGTGTGCCTGAGTCCTGGGACTCTCCTGCCTCCTGCCAAGGAAGCCACCATTTTATTTCTGTGTCCAACATGTGCCTTAATTTATTGTCTCCCTATCAGCATTTATGTATTTATTTTTGTATTTATTTCTGTGTTTATTCACCAGCTCACATCCATTAAATGCCCATTTTTCTACTTTTTAAGACCTTTTTGCAAATAAACAATGAAGAAGAGACCCTTGTTACGTGATCTTTATGTATAAATGGGTGTAAATTCTTTTGACCCAGCCGGGAATGCACCAGTACCAATGTGGAGTGTTCCTGTTGTGGTAGTGATTGTCTTGCTCGGTTCAGGGCTCCGCCAGCAGGCAGTGCTGGCTCCTCCTTGTCCTGGTTCTTGCAATAAACCCCCATTTTACCAGAGGGACTGATTTGGAAAGAAGCTACTTTCCCGTGGGTCTGGGCCACTGCGTGCTGGTCGTGCTGCTCCCATTTGGGTCCCTGCTTGGGTCTGTGGTATGCACCTCTTTGCTCTCACAATCCTGTTTATTCTCCTTTTCATGGACCCAGCTCTCAGAGCCTGCAGAGGGGCCTCCCTCTTTCTCAGCCAGGATTGACCTGACACCCCCTCTGCACCATGTCTATAGCTAGGGAACTCTTTTCCCTGTAAAGGGCCCAAGGAAGTAGACCGGCTGGCTCCCCATAGCCCAAGACATTATCCGTGCCCCAAGCCCCAAAACCTCAACTACATGTGTAAGTCCCTACACCACAGAAAGTAAGGTACACACTCACCTCAGGGCTTATGGTCAGGATGACATCCTCGGGGGTCATTATTCAGGCCCTCCACTGTTCATATAATTTTACATGTGATGTTGAGGCTGAGCACGCAAGTGACTGTGTGTGGCCATCCTGAAGGTGTGTTCTTGTTCATCTGTGCTGTTCTTTCTGGCCCCTCTGAAGATGTGGGAGGGCATTGGAGAGTCCCCTCTACCACACATTGCACATTCCTTCACCTCAACTCACATGATTTCACCTCACGGGGACCCAGCCCTTATCTTCCAGCAATCGAGCCTCTCAGCTCCTTCACCCCGCATCCCCAGGCTCTGGCTGCTCTCCTCACATCTATAATTTCATCAGTCTTGGCAATATGCATAGTGCAGATGTCCCTGGCCTGTTCCTCCTATGGACCAGACCCCTCCGTCCTGAGGCAGGAATCCCTTCCTGCCTGGTGACAAGGGACAGTGTACCAACCATGACACTGGCCCTTCCCCTCACTTGCCAGTTACCTGCAGGGGAACACAGGCACTGCATGAAAGTCAGAAATGCATAGTCACTGGCGTTGTGCCGCAGCATGGGGCAGAGGAGCTTCCCTTTAAACCAGGGCCTCTTCGTACACTAACCTGAGAATGGGAAAGGAGGATCCAGGTGGGCATTTTCACCCACAGCCCATGGCTGCCGGCTGCACCTGACCTTCTGATGGCTGGCTCTAGTGACTGGGGTGGCCAGTTGGTGTCACCTGGCCTACACTTCTCCTTCATGACCCAGTACCTAGCTAGGCTCCTTGTTATGATTGCTGTCTGCTTTGTTATAGATCCTTAGACTTCTTCCAACAGCCCTGCAGCTGCACTAAGCTGCTCCGTTTCAGTCTGTGTAAACTCCCAGGGCCTGGCCTTGCTACTGGCTCCTCTGGTTGACGGGTTTTGTTGGGTCACTGGGTTTGCATTTTAGAGCCTGGCCTGCTGCTGGCTCCTACTCTGCTCTCATCCAAAATCCATGGTAGGGGCCAGCGAGATAGCTCCATAGCACAAGTGCCTGCCTGGCAAGTGCAAGGTTGTGAGTTTGAACCTTGGTCCTGAAAAAAAATCCATGGTTATGGCTTTGGATTGTTCCTGAATATGGACTATGTTGTTTCCTACCACAGTTAAGTGACAATAATATAACTGGGGAGGGGCCTGCCATACCCCAGACCTCAAGATTCCTAAACACTTCTCTCATGGAACACTTAGCCAAACCTTTAATGGTGCTATATCTGCCTCTGGAGCTTGGGGCTTCCAATGTCTTTGCTACTCCTTCCTCTTCTCCCTCACTAGCATGTTGACATGGAGGAGTGGACCCCAGGGGTATCTTTGGAAGACCCACATGGTCCTTTGGTCAGACAATGTATCAATAGGACAGGACGCAGCCCTGCTCACATATCCCAGGTCCTGATTCAACACAAGCATCTGGTCAGCCCTTTGACCTCCTTGTGGTGGGCAAAATGACTGCCTTTGCCAGATCCATGGCCTGGTATCCCTCAGTGGTAGGATCTATGGCACTCTTTAGCAAAAAGGCTGTGTTCTGCACTGCTCTGCAATTTGAGCCACCACTGTCTTCTACTGTCATCCATCTTGCTGTTTTTGCTCTTTTCTCTTCTCTTTTCTCCTTCTTCATCTGTCTCTGTCTTCTCTGTCTCTGTCTCTGTTTCTCTCTGTCTCTCTGTCTCTTTCTCCCTGCTCTCTCTGTCTCTCTGTCTCTTTCTCTCTCTCTGCTATCTCTGTCTCTCTCTCTCTTTGTCTCTATCTCTCTCTCTCCCTGTCTCTCTCTCCTTGTGTGTGCATGTATGCATGTGTGGTGATTCTGGGGACAGATCCCAGCGTCTTCCACGTGCTAGGCAAGTGTACTTTCACTGAGCTATGCACCAAGCTTTCTTGATTTTGAGACAGACTCACTAAGTTCCCCAGACCGGCCTCAAGTTGATGACCTCCCTCCCTGTATTGGGCTTCTAGAGTCCTAGGATTACAATGCACAAGACCAGGCTGGGTCCATGTGATTTTGGAAGGGGTACAGGAGGGGAATGAACTGGGGATGTGAATGAATCAGCAGCCCCTACATAATTGAAGCTTTGAGAATTGCACAAATGCCTGCCATTGCTTCCTCAACGTAGGACTGTTTTTACTATCACAGCTGAGGTGGATGGCTAGGTCAGTGGCTTCTTCTTGGGCATCCTCTCCTGTGGTGTCTCTCTAGGCCCCACTAGGAATAGGAGTCTATTTACTGCCTGAGTCTAGATGGCCCACAGGTAGGCCAGAGTGGGGCCCTGCATCCCCAGTTGATGTTCATGTCTGGTATCCACTAATTTCCAAAGGGACTCTGGCCTGCTACCCCTGAGCAAGTGATGGGCAGTTATTTTTCCATAACCACTGTCTTGGAAGAAAGGCTCTGATGTGCAGTTCTTGCCAATTCCCATGGTGTAAATGCAGCATCTGGCCAGTTTCGCACTGCCAGCATGATGTCCCTATGCACAGAATTTGGAAGAACTACAAAATAGCACACGGGTAGGGATACATTGCTGCCATGTGCACATTTCCTAGGGATATGGTGACAATGTAATGCCAGCACAGGAGCCGTGAAACAACAAACCGGCCAGGTGCAGGGGTGATGCCTGGGACAGCAGCATTCAACGGCTGAGGCACAAGAGTTCAAGGCCATTCTGGACTATAAAGTGAGAACTTGTCTCAAAACAAACAAATAAGCAAAAATAGAGTTTTTTGTCTCGATGCTCTAGAAGAAGTAAACTCCAAGGTGTGGGCGGGGCCATGCCCCTCTGACACCTCTGCTCTTCTAGGCCTCCAGGCTTCTGGCCACGCCTGATGACCTTGAATAGATACAATCGCTCTGGTCTCTACTTGTCACAGAAAATGAGTGTCACAGACACTCCTCCCTAAGTGTCTCCCTCTTTCTTCTTCCCTTTTTTATGCAGATAGCAGTCATGAGTTAGAGCCCACACAAATTACTTTCTTCCAGCCAACTACAACCCCAACGGCCCTATCTACAAGCAGCATTCTGAGATACTGAAGGTTGGGCCTTCGACATTACACTGGGGACACAATTCAACCCATAAAGCATATGACCCTCAAGAGTATAGATAACACTAAGATACTGTAAAACAATCAGAAAGTAAGGTGCAAACATTAATATAAATTTAATCATAAACTTGAGTTTAATGATTTTTAAGAGATAAAAAAGGCCAGGGGTATAGCTCAGTGGCACAGCACCTGCCTGGTAAGTATGAGGTCATGAAGTCCTGAGTTTGATTCCTGGAACAAAAGAAAAAAGGAAAGAAGGAGGGAGAGGGAGGGAAAGGAGAGACAGAGAGAGAGAGAGAGAGAGAGAGAGAGAGAGAGAGAGAGAGAGAAAGAGAGAGAGAGAACAGTCTTGTTATATTGCTTAGGCTGGCCTCAAACTGCCAGACTCAACCCATCTCCCTCGTCTCCTGTGTAGCTGGGACTATGACTATTGGTGCAAACGATAGCACCCAAGTTCTGTTTAATTGCATAAATACTTGTTTAACTACTGGCTGGCAAAGTCCTGAGAATTTACCACTGGTTCCAAACCTGCACAGCTAGCCATCCTGACTCACTTAGGAAAAGGTAGAGAATCAGTTGCTGAGGATCTTTCCTGCCAGGAACCCAGCCTCTCCTCCACTTTGGGAGTGGAGACTGACCAGGTGTGGAGACCTGGGGTGATCAAACCTCACAGGGCCCCGCCTCACCCTGGAGCAGGCACCCTGGGCTCCTCAGCCTGTGATACAGATGCAGCCTCCTTGCTGCCTGGTCCTGTCCTGTAGCTCCAGAGCGCCTTGCTCCTCTCTCGGGCTCCACCGCTGTGCGTAGCTCAGGCCCGCTGGAGGCCAAAGCAGCTGCAGTGCTGGCTGCAGTGACTCGCATCCACTGCTTATAGAAATATAGATAGGGACAAAAACCTAATGTCCCAAGAGAGCAGGGAGCAATAAACAGAGCCCAAGGAGAACAGTTGTCTCACTTGTAAATTCCAGAAAGCTGGGATTCAAGGCTGCAGATAACAGCTTCTCCTGCTGGCGCCCTGTTCTTTGATCCTTTGCTTGGAATGTTATCAGCTAGCATTTGTGTGAACCTAGTGCTAGGCAAATGGCGGAAGGCAATAGAGATAGTAGTTTGTGTTCACCAAAATAATTATACACATCCCTTAGCCTGCCTTTAGCACCCAATAAAAGTGAGATGCTTCTGAGGCTCTGGGCTCACTTGGAGAAAGACTAGTCTCAGTGAGACCTCTGAAGCTATAGTCATCGGGTCTTCTCGTCATTTCTTTCGGCACCAATTCATAGCATACAACACCGTTTATGGAATTTATGTCTCCGCTTTTCCCCAGCTCTCTCAGGCTCCTCGTGCCCATCCCTGTGGGAGCCCAGCTCACTCAGCATCCTGGGCCTTCAGCCCCAGCCCACATGGGGAGCTACACTGCAGGGTCCGGATGATTGGGACCCTTGCTGGCCAGTCTAGGTCTCTCTGGAGACAGAACTACTCTACCAGCCTCTCCAGGGTCTACATAGCTGGGGTGTTCCATCCCAGTCACATGCCTGGGCTTTCCTGTCCTCTGAGCTCCTCCATGGCAATCTCTTGCCGCTTTGAGTGCAGGCAGCCTGGGCTGATCTCATGGCGTCTGTGTACGTGAACCCAGCTGCCTGGTCCTTGCTGGGGTTGCTGTGCTCCCTGGTGGGAAACTGCTCCTGTCTTGATCCACTCTCCCTTCCCTCCTCCACAAGTGTGTTTTGCCCCTGGGCCACACTAAAGTAAAGCTGTGCCCAAGTCCAATCCCCTAGCTCAGAATGTATCCTCCAAGGAAATGGACTTCACAGGGGCAATCAAGGGATTCAGGCTGCCAGGGTACCCTACATCAGCCTGCCTGGTGTCCTCCCACCATGGAGAAAGACAACCATGCGGAGATGACAGGCCAGTGTGTGGGGGTTAGTTCTGTGCACAGAAGCTCTTAAGGCCTTGAACATTGCCAGATCCGGAGCAGAGGACTGGATTGCTGCTGGGTAATTCCTTTTAAAATCACTCAAGGGTCAACCAAATAGCTCAGTGGCTTAAAGTAGCTGCAAGCAGGCGCAGGGGTCAGGAGTTCAATCCCCAGACTGCCATGCCAGCCCTACCCCCGGGGCATGCTGAAACAGCAGTTGAGACTGGGCATGGTGGCACGTGCCTGTAATCCCAACTCTTGGGAGGCTGTAAACAGGTGGATCACTATGAGTCCAATCTAGTAGTGAGACCCTGAACACCCCTAAAATACAAAAAACAAAAAATAAAAAATGACTCTGGAGGCCAGGGAAATAGCTCAGTGGACTAAAGTGCCTGCTTAGGCAAGTGCAGTGACCACAGTTCAATCCCCACACCATATGCCATGCCAGCCCCACACCCAGGGCAGGCTGAGCTGGCCACAGAGTCCAGGCATAGTGGTACACATACATGTAATCCCAGCACAGGGAGGCTGAAAACAGGAGGATCACCACAAGTCCAAGCTGGGAAATGAGACCCTGTAACAACCAAAATATACATATATTTTTTAATTAAAAATGATTCAGCAATCAAAAGTATTCTAGTTCCTTATCTTGCACAAAGACAAAGAATTGAATGAGAGAAAACAAAACCAGTTCAGGAAGCTGTTTGAAAAGTAAGAGTGAAGGGATATGAAAAGAATTGGCTCTGCAGAGCAAACTTGGGCCAAATGAAGACAGGAGAAAATAAGAGCAAAATTAGAAATACACTCTGTATCTAGGAGATGGAAGGCTACTGTGAGGAGTCCTCAAATTGGGCTCCTTGGGGTGTCCTGTCTCTTTTATGCCATCCACATCTCATGGGAGCCCACAAGAAGTTCTACATGTGGGGTCCTGGGAATTATCTGACCCTGTCCTGGGACATCCTAATTCACAGGTCCTAGAGCAGCTTTGCCACACCGGACCTCTAGTATCCTGATGACACCTTAACTGCAAACTTCCAGATCCCAGAACTGTGAGACAATAAAGAAGTTTGGTTTTAAGCCCTGTAAGCATTGGCATCTAATGTAACAGTCTCGCCTCCATCTGCCTCTTGCTGATCGCCTTCAGGGTGCTGTCCTTCCACTCCTCATGTCCACAGGCCCTGTTGTCACAGTCTGTCACACTGTAGCACAACCCAGAGTCTGTTGGCCTGCTCCCCATGGCAGAGGCAGCTGTCCCCAGTTGTGTATTGGGGGAATGTGCTTCTGCCTCGAGTGATCCTTTTAGATGGACATTGTGGAAGGCTGATAAAAAGGCGGGAAGCACTCATTCAAGGGTTCAGTCCATGGTCACGTAGCCTAGGTGCCTTTAGACCTTTAGGCTGAAATGCTGAAGGAGGAAAAGCTGCTTGCCTCACAGTGGCCTGGGCAGTGCCCTTGCCATGCACTCCCATGTTCTACATGTCTGTGAAATTTGCATAACCAAATATTTCTCCATCCTGTTTCTTGCAAAGAGCCTGCATACTGCAAAAATAAGGGAGAGAGCTTGCTGGTTAGCTTGGGGGCTTGTGGGTTAGCTCAGTTGTTTAAAGTACCTGCTTGGGCAAATCCAGTCAGGTGCAGGGGACCACAGTTCAATTCCCAGCTCTACATGCCGCACCAGGCCCACCCTTAAGGTAGCATGAGCCAGGAAAAAAAACAATCCTTCTGAAGTTTAGGGCCGGCAGTATAGCTCAGTGGACTAAGCGCTTGCTTACAGAAGCACAGGGGCCAGGGCTTGATCCCTGGCACAGCATGCCGCGCCAGCCCCGCTCTCGGGCACACTGAGCCTGCGATGGAGTCTGGGCATGGTGACGCGCACCTGTAATCCCAGCACTTGGGAAGCAGGAAACAGGAGGATAGCTATGAGGAGTTGTGTCATGAGACCCTGCACAAAAAAAAAAAAAAAAAAAGGAAAAGCCTTCTCCTCTGCTTCTGCGTGCCTGGGATGGAGTGGCCCTGTTGGGCAGAGACTGCAGAGCCAGAGCAAGGAGCCCAGCACAGAGAAGCCAAAGCCACAGAGCGCCATTCCTTACTGTGTCCTCACCCAAGGCGCATGGCCCTCTTGGCAGGTGACCACCAGGCCGCTCAGGCACCTGCTCCTCCCAGCCTTGCCCGCACAGCCCCGGGGCAGGTGTTTGCACCCACCTCCCACATGGGGCTTACAAAGCTCTGAGATCCTTCTCAGCATCAGACAGGGTGCCTGGGACAAAGTGATCTGACTGTCGTTAGAAGGCAGTTATCAAAATATTTCCCCCGTGGTGCAGTAATTTCCCTGCTTCTCCATTAGTGCAGTAAGAGAGACGTCACCCGTGGCAGCTCTAATAACTACTGTAGCTGAGAGGCGGAGAGGAGCAGGAGGGAGATGGCAAGGCTCCAGCCAGGAGAGAGTGCGATGCAAAGTGCCTGGGAGGTCTTGGGATGGCAGTCCCAAGGTCACCTGACAGCATGTGGGAGCAGATGTGCGGTGGCCTGAATGACAGCCCCCGCAGCTGATCCTAATGCCTGAGCCCCGTGGGCTTGTCACCTTCCCTGGCAGAAGAGACCTGGGGTGGGACTCAGATGTGCATAGGAGGGCAGGGTCCTGCGTTGACCAGGAGGCCCCAGCGCAGTGAGAAGCTTCATGGGGGAGGGGGCAGGGTCAGCTCTGGGAGATGAGACCTGGGTAGCAGGAGGCTGGAGCGACTGAGGGAGGGTGGGGCCGAGGGACACAGCCTCGGAAAGCGGAAACAGAAGCAGAGAGCTGTGGGCCCTGGGCCCTGAGGAGCCTGTACAGCACACACCTGGGTTACAGGTCTCTCTTCCGCACAATTGCTGTTCCTTAAATCTTCAGGTCGTTGGTGGTGGTTAGGTTGTTTTTCAAATTATATTGTGGACAATACACAGGACACTAGTAAGTGGACAGATGAGTAGTTTAAGCACACTCACACCTGTGGAGCAAGCAACCCTCAGAACTCCTGTGCTCTTTCAAAGCCGAAATCGCTGTTAAACCCAGTTTCCATCCCCCTCCAGCCGGCTCCGGGCAATCATCTGTCTACTGTCTTCTCTGTGAGTTTGACAACTCTGCACATCCTCTGGAAGAGGAACCACACGGTGTCTGTCTTCTGTGATTGGTGTGTTGCACTCTGCAGAACCTCCCCCAGGTCCACTTATGTTACAGCATGTGTTTGGATTTCCTTCCTTTTCAGAACTGAATGATATTTCAGTGTGTGTGTGTGTGTGTGTGTGTGTGTGTGTGTGTATGTGTGTGTGTCTGTGTCCAACATTGTGAATATGTATTCATTCTTCATTGAAAACTGAGTTATTTTAAGCCATTAAGTCTATAGAGATTTAGGGTCAGGGAGATAGCTTTGTAGAATAAGCACTTGCCTAGCAAGCACAAGGTCCTGAGTTCAATCCCTGGTACTGCAAATAGAAAGAAAGAAAGAAAGAAAGAAAGAAAGAAAGAAAGAAAGAAAGAAAGAAAGAAAGAAAGAAAGAAAGAAATTCCACCTAAGTCTACAGAGATTTGTTGTGGCAGCCATAAGAAAGCAATGCTGTCAATATATTTCAATTTCGGAATGGAAGCTGAGTGTGGCAGCTTATGCCTATAATCCTAGCACTGGAGGAGCTGAAGCAGAAAGATGAGAAGTTCAAGTCCAGCCTGGGCAACTTGGCAACTAGTAAGATCCAGTCTCAAAACAGAAAACAAAAAAGGGCTAAGGATCTAGCTCACTGTGAAGGGCCTGGGTTATATTCAATATAACCTTTTTTTTCAAAAAGAAAAAAAAAAAGAATAAAATAACTGACACAGATATATAAATGTATTCATGAGTTTATATGTCTTATATGTTATATATGAGTTTATATATTGTATATAAATACACACAATGTATCAGCTATATATTTTATCACACACATGCATACATATGTTTCTGTTTTTGTTTTTTGAGACAGGATCATGGGCTGGCCTTGAACTCACTAGACCAGGCTGGCCTCAAATTCACAGAAATCTTCCTGCCTAAGCCTCTCAAGTGCTAGGATACAAGTGTATACCACTATGCTCAGTTCATACATATATGTTTTAATAATTCTTGGCCAGGACCATCATTCAAAAAATATTAGATGTCAGCAGCATCATTTCCATCACCGCCTGTCCAGGGCTGGCATCTTCATTGCCCTCTAGGGCTTAATGTTCTCTCCAAGCACTATGGAGCTATTGGCCCTTGGCTGGTCTTTCCCAGAAACCCTGAACTAGGAGAGGGAAGAGACAGCAGCAATAGGAAAGGCATAAAGACAGACACACACACATAGTATCAGGTTACGGAGGAAACCAGGTAAAAAGATTTCAAGAAAGATGCAAGAAAACTTGTTTCAACATTATTATCCAACAATACATAGTGCTCACAGGACTGACAGATTTGCTGTCTTTTTTTTTGTCTTTTTGAGACAGGGTCTGGTTATGCAGTTCAGGCTGGCCTTGAGCTCACTTCTGTAGCCCAGGCTGGTCTCAGACTTGCACCATCCTCCTGCCTCAGCCACCCAAATGCTGGGATTACAGGCGTGCGCCACCACCCCTGGCTAGATTTGCTGTCTTAATGGACAATACGGGCTGTTTATGTGAGAACCACAATTGATATTTCAAGTCTTCAGGGCACTTGGATCAGAATAAGGATCATCAGTAGATGCTACAGCCTTCGAGTACAAAAGTTTTGGGGGAACAGGATCCTCACGCAATCACCTGGGTCACCTCACAGGTGGCTGTTCATTTATTTATTATTTACTTATTCTTATTCTAGTACACAGGATTACACCCAGGGACTCTGTCCTGACCTACATGCCAGCCTTTTAATTTTTTTTAAGTTTAAGGCAAGCTCTTACAAAGTTACTGAGCTGCCACTCCTGCCTCCAAGAATATAAGTGGGTTCTTACTTAAAAGGGAGGACGGAATGTTTTACAGTGGAGCAGCTGAACAGACTGCAGCTTAACCTGACCACCAGAAAGGGCACAAGCCAACATGATCTTCCTGCTGCTGTGATGTATGGAGGATGCAGCACAGCCTCTGAGTTATTCTTAGGAGAATGTTTACTCTGAATTTCAATCAGGAAAAAAGAATAGATATAAATAGATATAAATCCAAGCAAAATAGTCTATAGAACAGCTTCCTTGGACTCTCCAAAAATGTCA
>PVKN010033859.1:0-11947 GCA_004027915.1 Capromys pilorides
AAAAAAAAACAGATAAAACATATAAGATGTTTAAGGTTTTCAACTTGGGACACAGATGTTTCCACCAGGTGACATCAAATCTTTTATATAAATCTTCAGTATCAAGCTTCTAACTACAGACCTCAGTTGTCCTGGGCAGAGCTTACAATTATACTGTCCTGGCCGTCTCTTGCCCAGAATGATTTTACATAATCCATGAGATCTTCAACATAGAAAAGTGCTAAAAGCTCCTTGAATATCTCCATTTCCTAGAGGAAACAGAAGTTTCCTGGGTGTGGTTCCCTCTGCAACTCCTGAAAGTTTTGCAGTTGAATTTGAAAACCTTTTGGAGGACTTTGCCTTTGCCTCTGCCTTCCTAGTTTTGGCTTGTCATATTTGTAAATTGCCAGTGCTAATTTAAACACTTGGCCTCCATGAACTCATTTTTATAGAATATCACTGTGCTGTGGTGACCTAAAATTGTGCAGTGTCTGATGTCTGGTGTCTCCAGAGCTTCTTTGTACATTACTGAAGGCAAGGTCTTCAAGCTTCTAGCCTTCTGAGGGGCTGTCCTCAGAGCCAGAGGGACTAATCAGCCTACATGTGCAGAACCCAATTCAGAACTCATGAAAATATGGAATTTTGAGCACGACACTGTGAACAGGCAGGCAGGCCTTTAATCCTTCAAATATTCTGCTCTGCATGTGTATTCATACAGAGATAGGCTTTATCAATAATATTATGTTCTAGAATAAAATATTTATCATTGAAAATGTCCTAGCAGCACAGGTATTTATCTGAGTGATTATGGTTAAACACAAATAGGGCAATGTTGTAAAAATCACATGACAAGCAGATTCCCAGGGTTTTTTGACTTCTGTGTAGCTGAAATATGAAATGTTTTGACATTTGGGGACTTGCTCTTCAGAAGCCTCATTGTTCATCAGGAGAGAGTCTGGATCCTTCTGCCATTTGAATTACAGCTGTTTAAATAAAGCTGACTCAGAAGGGTGACCTGAGGAGCCTGGCACTTGAGCTTGCTTCCTCAGAGATAAAATTTTATTTTTAAAATGGTGGAAAATGTCATCAGGAGTATTTCCCAACAAAGGAAACTGAAGTGAAGAAATAACTACATTGAGCAGCTCCGATTTCAAGCAGCCATCTAAATGAAATCTTTCTAAAGAACCTTTTCCTCCGCATTCACCCTCTAACATGCCCACCTCATTCTAGCAGGGTCTGTGCCTGTAAAGTTGGAAAATCATCCACTAAATTACTGTGAGAACAGCCTCTTCTTCTTGTCAAAACACTGACTCCCTTAGATTTTTTACCAACAAACAAAATTCCACACTTTACTTGAGGTCATTATCTGAAGTTTTGTTAACATTTTAGTATAAACATAAGGGATGGTGGATCGATCCCCACCCTCACCAAGAAAGCAGCCTGAGCCAGCCAAAAAAAGAACAAAAAACAAAACAAAACAAAAAACCTTCTCAAGAAAGGAGGGAGTGAATGCTGAAGCTTTCATTTTTGTGTTTATGATTGTCTGTAAGTATGACACAAAAAACCCAGCTATCTCTGGGGAGTTTGGGTCCACACATTACGTAGAAGCTTAAATAGTGCTCTAAAGATACCTGAAGGAAATAAATTTTCTTTTGAGTCTTCACTGCATTTTACCCAAATATGAGAATCTAGAGTGTCACAAGAGGGTGGCTGTGAGGAAATAAAGATTTGTTGCTCAAAACTGGAAAGATGACTCAGCTATAGGGACGTAGTCACGTCCTTCACCCTTGGTAGGGGCGTGCCTATGTTAGTGTAGCCCCTCCCAAATGCAAATGTAAATCATTGTTCCTCAAATATTTCCTCAGCTTTGCTCCTAGGGTACACTGAACCTGCGACAGAGTCTGGGCCTAGTGGCGCAGGCCTACAAACCCAGCACAGGAGAGACTGAAAGCAGGAAGATCGCTATGTGTCCGAGTTGCATAGTGAGAACCCATACCAAATAAATGAAAAAAAGAAATTTCATTCAGTCATTCTTCATCCACCATTCTGTTTTCAGAAAATGTTCAAAGTGTAGATCATAATATATTTGATTAAGTGTATATCATAATACCTTTAATTAGGGGCTGGAGAGATAGCCCAGCAGTCTACAGCTCCAGCTTAGACAAGCTTAGGTAACCTCAGCGACCGTGATTCAATTCCCGGCGCCACATGCTGCGCCAGCCCCACCACCACCACGGCAGGCTGAGCCAGCCATAATATAAATAAATAAAATTTAAAAAAATACCTTTGATTATGTGAAAAGAATGACAATGGACTTGGAAATTATAAAAACTAATCTTAGTGAGAATTTTCTGTGAATTATGAAAGCCTTCTGACACGTCTCCATTTCATCTTCCTAGCAGCCTTGGAACTATTTATACTTTCTAGACTAACAACAGGGCAAAGGAGAATGATGATAGTTATAACACGAGTCTAAATTAAGTCAGCTTGGAAGCTGAGAGGGCTAGGCTGTCTCACCCATGTCCGACGCCCTTGCGCAGTGCACAGCTATAAAGCAGCAGGAGGCTGGCCAGTCCTTGCACATTCACTGTCATCAGGCTGCCTTTCCAGGAGCATTCTCCGTCCCATTCACCCACGAGATCCTCTGCATTGCCCTGGTTACATGCTACTCCAGACCTCTCAGAAGTAATTGAATTCTGCATGACAGAAGTTCTGGGAAATGCAGAGGATGGGGAAATGGGATACCAGTGTATGATTCCCTGAGGTACATTGTAGGGTTCGATTTCCTGGTCATCTTGTAGTTAGTGGGGCTCTGTGTTTAGTTTTAGCAAATAAATGGGAATTGGACGTGTTGTATTTCTCCTTTGGGGAGGAGTATTTGGTTGCCACCTGAGGTCCCTCAAAGCTTTCTTTTTTACCGCAGCTAGCTGTAGCTTTCCAGATTGCAGCTGTCCTGTCAGTCTTGTCGCCAGTGTGAAGATGACAGTGACAGTGAACAGAACTCCAGTCAGTTCATAAGCAGAAGAAACAAATTTTACTCACTCAAGTTATTGAGATTTTAGGCCATTTATGACATATTACTAGCTCATCCCATTAGAACAAACCAACAGTCATATTTTCTCCTGTTATCATCCTAACCCAATATATATGACTCTCATTTATTGTGCATAAAATGAAGCTATTAATATATTCTTACAAGATAGATATGAAGATCAAATGTAATAAAATGCTGTACAGGTAGAGGATACATCTGCATAAAACCCTTTGTTTCTTTGAAGTTCAGTACTATATTCAACTGCAATCCAACAGTTTTGCAGTTATTTAAGGATTATGGATGTATTAAAAACCCAAAGATAGTTTTTGTATTTTTGACACTGAACACAATGACATGGTGCTTTCCTCTTAGAAAATGTTAGTCTTTGGTGTCACAAGGTAACAAAGCAGGATCTAATGTCTAGATAAATACCTCCAAAAATAGTAGACTGTTTTGGACGAGGGATGGCTTACTGAAGATTTGACAGTTGTCCCATGGCAATAGCTTACTGTCAGTCAAAGCACAGCTACATTATCATGTTCCAGAGCACGTATGTTTTGGAGAGAAAAAATACTTTAGGATTCTATTCAGAAGATTGATCTGTTATCTGTGGGCTCATTTTGGATCTGATATATTATTGGTGGCTGCATCAGGAACTTAACGTCTTTAGAAACAGAAAACATTGAACTTTTCAGAAAACATTTTGCCTAGGATGCTTCTTACATTTGTGATATTATTGATGATTACAGGAATTAAAAGTTGATTATAAAAGAAAATTTAATTTAACCATCTTTTTAAAAAAATTTAGAGTATGGACCTTTACCAGGTACCAAGTATGTTCAATAGAAAACAAAGCAAAATAAAACAGCAGCTAAGATCTGTGCTTTCAAGGAGATTGCCTGACATTTATGGACACTTCGTTAAGCAGAAATTGAAATACATATTTGATTTGTGGGTTTTAAAATGCTATGACAGTAGGTACTATACTTGATATACCTGTAAGATCTTTCTATTGCCTTAGCCTTGTAAATATTTTAATTCTGCTATATCCTTGCATGACATTAAACAGATAAAATGTTATTCACATGAATTTTGTCACCTTCTCTCTCATTCACTTATTTGTTTCATTGTAATAGTACTGGTCATTATCAGAAAATAGCTCAGAAAAAAAAAAAACAGGTGAAATTCATTTTTGTTTTCCCTTTAAAATTAGTGGTAGCTGTAAATTTGTTTTGTGAGTGAAATCTCCTGCTTATTATTCCATGCTATATAATATTTTGAATTTGTTTTAAATTGTAAGAATATTTCTGGGAATTTGTGGTAAGTAGCTGTTATGATATTGAAAAGTCCTACTTTTTAAACATATTTAAAATATGTGTTGATTTGTTTTCATATAGGGACTACATAACTTAGGTTGGGCAGCTACCTTACAATACATCTGCAGAAAATATTTATTTCAAAGAAATTATGTATTGATTTGTATAGAGTAAAAATAATATAATTCATTTTTCCTGAGCTTTAAGGCTGCTAAAATTCAAAATCCTAGTGTATGATAATATTATTTGTGCTATTGCTCATGGCTGAACACTTATATTATTCTTCAGTTTATTGTTTTTATTTCCTGTTCTCATTCTAAAGAGAACTTTGTTGACTATGCCTTTTGGTGCATTGTATCTTTTAAACTACTCTTTAGTAAGCAAATTTAAAAGGGAATAAATACAATAAGGGTACAATAACCTATAACACTATTTTTCTCTTAAGAAGTTTTGTCTTGCTGTTAATATCTACATGAGATTTTGAAATATTTAACTCACTCTGTGGTTTAATATCACTGTATCACAAACATCACGGCATCCAGAGAACTTTTAATACTTGATCACTTTGTAAAATAAATACACAAAGCCACAGCAGGCAGCTTCAGCAAAAGTAAGTCAGAGACCAAAAAATTGATGCTTAAAATATTTTGTTTTCAATGAGAAAAATAAAAATCACCCCAAATTTATTAGTAATTGATTGCAAGTGATGCAGAAGTGACCTACTTGTTTCAAAACTAGGAAAGATAAAAGTTTCTCAAGTTCGGATTTATAGTTTTCGTTTTGTAACTCAGAGGAACAACATCACACACATTTTCACCAGCTGTTTTGGGTCTCAGGTAACAATCAGGTAAATTCAGGTAAAAACAATTCAGGTAAAAACTAACTGGAAGAGAATCCACTGTCTGCATACTTTTCCTTCTGCAGATCAGAGAGGTTCACCTTTTTGGAAGGACACTGGTGCTGCTTCATCATTGTTCTATAAGGAACAAGGGCAGCCATTAAATAGCCTCACACATTTACAGAGGAGGAGCCTTTGTGTTCCCCTCCTGCCTGTCCAGCCCCTGAAATTGATGCTGCCCTTGCTTCCGATGCAGAGAAACCATGGACCAAATCTCAGCTCTTCTGAAATATGAGTCACTAAACACAGAGAAGATCAAGTGGTATAGTTCTTGGGAAGATGCCAAAGCAAGGCTATTTCCAGGGGCTTAGATAGATGGGTGCTGCATCTTTAAGTAAATAAAGCATCAAAGATGAGAGTAAGAACATGAATGAATTCATTCTTTCCTTCACATAGACTCTGAGTTGCAGTCTTTTGATAATTCCCAAGCCGAAGTGGCACCTGCCAAAGGTTTCTGGCATTAGCACACAAGTACGGACAGACCAGTGCTCATGTGTTGATGCAGACCTAAAGATTCTGTCTGAATCTATCACTTCTGTTAACAAGTACCTACACATCCCGCTAGCACATGCTTTACTGCCAAGGATTAGGTATCTTTTGACCATATGAAGAATTTGCCAAAAGGCAAATAGTAATGCCAAATACAAAAGAAACTTTCTTAAAATGAGTGTTTGACAAAAAAAATAAAATAAAACAAAAAACTTCATACAATTAAAAAAAGAGCTTCTTATTGCTCCAAATTAGTTGTCTGATATGTATTATAGTTTATTTTTCCTTTTCTTCGTCTGCATTTTCTTCTTTCTCACAGTTTGTGGGTCATCTCTACTTAGCTTAGAATAAATTTTGCTGTTGAAAAATGTAAATGTTTTGGTAAATCCAATTTAGTAATAGTAGTTTCGTTTCCAAGGCGTATTTCATTGGGTGGCTTTGAGTTCATGTCAGCTTCATATTCTTTCTGTTCCCCACTATCCTTGATCAGAGTAGTAGAGGATGGAGCAAGACCCTATTCTGTCACATCATTAAAAAGCAAAACACCTTCTACTTTTTGGACACATTATCAGTTTTTGGTCTGTTTTAGCAGCTAATGGTCAGTAGGTTCCACATTACCCAAGTTTGTTCTCCAAAACTTTCCCCTCAATCTTCCAAGGTTCAGAGAATATCCTCCTATGGATATAAGAAATGCAGCTTGAATTTTGAAAGCCTAAATTTTTCTAAAGAAATAATTATTTTTCTAAAGTAAATAATTGTGCAATTAAAAAAAATCAAACATAAAAACCTCCAAGGAGAAAGGAAGAATAAAATACTTGTTTCCAATGGTGGTGCTTTATAGTTCTCTGGCTCCTAAAAGATATTTAGAGCTTAAAACACACACACACACACACACACACACACACACACACTCTTACTATCTTTACCTTTTTACTTTTGTATTGAAGTATAATTCAGGTGTCATAAATTCGCACATCACAAGTACAAGACTTGGCAATTTCTAGTACATTTATAGTCTGGGAACAGGACTAAACTCCAGCTTTAGAACACTTCCATGATTCTCCAGTATTTGTCCAACCCATTTACGGCCAATCCTCCTAAGCAGCAAAGGCTGAGACAGAAAATGTTGTTCCTAGGTAAGAAGCAGTGTGTGTTGTGGGTGTCTGATAAGCAGAATGAAGATTTGGAGAGAAAACTTATAGTGCACTTAGAACATGGGGAGAGGGCTGGCAACATAGCTCAGCTGTCTAGGTGCCTGCTGGCAAGTACAAGGACCTGGGTTCAATCCCTGGTACCATGCTGTGCTGGCTACCGAAACTGGATGTGATGGCACATGCCTATAATTCCAGCCCTGGAGAATCACTAGGAGTCTGAGGTGGGTAGTTAGACTCTGTACCCAATAAATAAGTAAGTAAATAAATAAATGATTTTTTAAAGTAGGAGAATTAATACGCATTCATTAGAGACCACCCTCCCTTGAAAAGGTGGAAAATACTGAAAACTCACAGAATAAACAGATGTAATAATGAGGTCAAAATATTCAAAATATAGTATGAATGCTGTGCTAAGCGCTATACCTTATTTTCTCTTATTTAATGTAGGCAACGACTCTGTGGAATAATACCTACACCACATCCTCATTTCACAGAAGACAACTGGCCAAGACAGGCCCAGCAAATAGTAGATACAAACTGGAATTTGAAGTTACACCTAAGAAATCTAACTTTAAAAGCTACGCTTCCACGGCACACGCCTATCGGCACCACTTAGATCACAAACCCCCTGTTAAGGGACAGACTTTCTCTGCCTTGGAACCAAGTGACTCTCCATAGTCGGAGGATGTGAGATAGACTCTGGATGCGCGGTCAGGGACGCAGCAGCCTTGTGCCCTGGTGAGGCTAAGACAGCTCAGCTGCACTTCCAGGAGCACAGCAGACGGGGAGAAGGCAAATCCGCGGGCGATGCTGGAAGGGGTTTTGGTCAATGTACAGGAACAGGCAGGCAGCCGCGCAATGGCTCTGTGTCTTGGCCCGAGTCTCCGCTGGCAGTGGTCTCTGCTTTCCATTCTGGGAACAAAGAATATCCACTAACGGCTTTGCATGCATGCTAACTTGATATTTTTGTATTCCCTTTTTACTTTATCTGGACAATTAATATGTTCCTTTTCCTAGACTTGCGCACCTCGTGATACTTTTTCCAGATGTTTGACAACCGCTTTCATAGTCCTAAAACTATTTCAGGCTAATTTGCTTAATGGTTATGTGTTTTCTTTTTCTGCTGATATTGGAGGATTTCAGAAGTCCAAGGAAACTTCAGGGATGCTGTTCCACGGTGGTTCAAATCCCAATTTTGTGCATCTAGGTCTTGGCAGCTTTAGCCGTTCAAGTACTTTCTCAAGTCCAGAGCCAAAATAAGACATGCAACGGAGACAGATGTTCTCAACTTAGCGTTGTCTTTTGGTTTATAAGCTGAAAAATTCAGATCTTTTAAGAGGACTTTCCAAAGCTAAGCCAGGATAAGGAATGGCAGTGATGCCAATACATGCAGTTCCATACGTGTATTTAAAAGAGCTCATAAACTGGCCAACATATTTGATGCCTCATTGGTAAAAGAGGCAAAGGAAGGGAAAGGTAGTACTAAAGACAATCATAAATGGCACCTTTAAGCTCTCCCCCTGGAATGATATGTGGTCTTGGAAGGCCTAGTTAAAGGAAATGGATTCATCCATAATAAATTATATGAGGACGTCATAACAAAGGTATATTTTTTCAGAAACAGATGGAAAAGAATATCCGTGCCAGTGGCATTTCTTTTCCAAGATGTAATTTCCAAGTTCTTGTTAAGTTTTAGCGTGAAACCACACCATCATAAAATGTATTTCTGAGACCACTAAATTTCTCTACAGAAAAAAAGTCAGGCTCTTACCCATTCAAGACCTATACTATTCTCTTTTTTTTTTTTTTTTTTTTTAACATATTGCTTAAATTTAGCTTTTATTTTCTACAGCAAAATACTTCTTTTTCTAGAAGTCAGACTATGGATGAGTTGAATCCCTGGTACCACACACGCACAAAAAAAAAAGACTGTAGAAATAGTTTTCCATGATTTTCTTATTTTCTTAGTTTTCAAACTACAGCTACAAAATTTCCCTAATTGTTATTTGCATGATAGATCTATATTGTGTAATAATATTCTCATGTATCATCAATTTAAAAATTGTGCTCCTATAAAGAAAGCATGTTTTTTAAAAAAATCTAACAATAATATACACATAGGATATAACACAGATGTTTATTGGTCATCTTCAACATGTTGAGCAGGGTGTGGAGGGAAAAGTTCTCTAGATCTGACATAGTACGTCTGGCGTTCAATTTCACTTCTTTTTCTAATTATAGCAATAAAACTGTACACAAGTTATTGAACTTTGAGTTTTTGGTTGTTTCACCTGAAAATGCATTGCAATGTATTAGACTACTTCTAGATCTAAGTTGTATACAGTGGAAACAACTCTGGCCAATTTATTCAGAAAAGAAACACCTTGAATGACATAAGGAGGCTCACGGATCCTTGTCAGTAGTCACATGGCTGGTCTTCAAAGTTGAGGAAGAGAAACAACCCTAACAACCAGGCTTTGAAGATCACCCTGGTCAGAGTGACATCCCGCCATCACTGGGCCTGTCCTCTGTCATTTTGCACTCTTCCATCAATCACAGAGGACTGCTAAAACTGCGTGGTGATATTGTTACTGCCAACACACATGTGTGCCAGGGCACACAACCTGTAGGTCTCACTGGCTGGTGTGCCAATGCTATGCAGCCACTACAAGGTGTCATACCCAATAGGAAGACCTTGCTTTACTCCCTCCTAAAGGTGAGAAATGTTGCAAATATAAAATGAAAGTTCCTTTGCACACAGTCCAAAACACTGATTTTGCTAAAAGAACCATTTGGAATTCTGCTTTTCCAGGGTCTTACAGTACTCATCCAAAGTAGAGGATGGTTTGCCTGAAAATATTCTATCAGTCTATCACCAAGTGCCATCTGTACTTCTTAAAAGAATGTATTGGGGTGGCAAGACAGCTCAGTGGAATAAACATCGCTTAGGCAAATGCAGGGGCCAGGGTTTGAGTCCTGGCATCATATGCCATGAAGGCACCATCCCCGCACTCCTCCGTCCCTGTGTGCTGAACCACTTATAGAGTCTGGGTGTGGTGCCACACACCTGCAATCCCAGAACTAGGGAGGCTGAAAACAGGAGGATCACTACAACTCTGAGGTGTGTAGTGAGACCCTGCACAAAAATAAATAAATAAATAAATAAATAAATAACATTTATTTCATTTTTTCTATGCCCTAAATTATAGCATAACTTATAAAGCCCAACTACTTACAATGGATTCTTTAAACTCATACCTAGGTATATACACTTTCAATTCATTAACACATTTATATAGAACTATGTTTACCACTTGCATAGGTAAACTGGTCATACTGAAACCAGTCATATGGGAAAGTCACAGTAAGTATTATTGGTCCCTCTGTACCAGAATAGGAAATGGTACCTGACAGGAGTATGCCTTTCTCTGGGTGGCAGAAAAGTTATCAGACTCCACATCATCTATCTTCTCCAATGGACCAAGCAATTTGCCACTTTCAGAAGTATTTCAGAGAAATCTCACCTTTAGTTCATCAGGGTTGTTGAAGGAAGAGTGCATGAAATGGGATGAGGAAGTGGAGGGATGATAGTTCCATTGTAAGCTGCAGCTAATGATGATAGAAATCCCAACCTTGGGGCCAGCAAGATTGCTCAGCGATCTAAAGCGCCTGCTAAGGCAAGCTTAGGCAAGTGCAGGAACCAAGGTTTGATCCCCACCCTCAAGGTGAGCTCAGCTGGCCACAAAAAAGATAAGAAATCCCACCCTTCCACTGTATGGGGTGGGTACCCTCCTTGGCCAGGCGTGCTGAGTAGGTCACCCTTCAGTTGTCCCCACTATGGAAACCTATGGCTTTTGCTTCAGGTGCCAAACTCCTCTTAGCTGTATTGTGCTCTGTTTTGTCTCGACATGGAATTCCTTGTGAAATACTGTTCTAGGTAATCTAACAGATATGCTCTAATCCACAGGAAGGGTTTTTTGGAGCCACTGATTTATTTCACACATAGTTGCCAAAGGCCCTGGTGTTCTACTTAGGAATGAGATATGATAAATAGAAAGGTGTGAACTTACTTCCTGCCCCTAGACAGCTCTTTTTCCAGTAGATCAGGCAAGAAGGCACAGGGACAAACTCAAACCAAGCAATCCTGCTGATCACAGTAGGTAGGTACTAGAGATACAGGGAGAGGTGGAAGGAATTCTGGATGCCAGAGGTGCATGGAGTCTTCTCAGAATTTTGGTCTTCTAGGCAGATCCCAATTTACAGAAGGGACTTTTCTAGGCAAAGGGATGAGAAGTGAAGGTGAAAATAAGCAGTCTTGTGAAGGTCAAAGAGCCTGAAAACCTCTTTCTTTCAGGACATCCAGATACTTTCAAGAAAGTTGGAGAGCAGGTGCTGGGGGTGGAACTCATAGGTAACAGCCTGCTAGACCAAGATGTGTTTTCCACCCTAAAAGTACTCCCATTGGCTTACAGTAATCTGTACATATTGTGTTTTTCTGCTTAATTAAAAGAGATAACGATTTAAGAGTTGACTCCAACTCTTAAGTGAATAATCAGAACTAATGCCTATTAAGCACTATCTATGCTTTTAAGCTGGGTGTGGTGGTGCTTGCCTGCAATCCCAGCACTTGGGAGGCTGAGGCAGGAGGATTGGTGTGAGTTCAAGACCAGCCTGGGATACAAATGAGAGCTCAAGGCCAGCCTGAACTGCGTAGTGAGACCCTGTCTCAAAAAGACAAAAAAAAAAAAAAAGAAAAGAAAAGAAAGAAAGCACTCTCTATGCTTTTAACTGCCAACCTAAATGTCTTATACTTATTCAGTAATTTCATCCTGACAAAACATTTGAGGAAAATGTTATTTCTCTCATGTTTGGAATATAGAAATCTTGCCAGAACTGGGATTTGAACTCATATAATCTATTTCTAAAAGATTTTGTCATTATAAGAATACACTCAAGTTACAAAATTCCAGCTAATACATATCCATCATGACAATCTGGTTGCAGTAGGAGTTAAAAAGAATAATGTTATTTATAATTGCTTAGAAGTGCAAGTAGTGGAGAAATATTACTCATATTT
>PVKN010033860.1:0-11947 GCA_004027915.1 Capromys pilorides
TTTCTCTGTCTTGGTTTCTCTCTCTTCTTCCCTCCCTCCCTCCCCTCTCTCTATTTCTTCACCTGGCATTCAATACCCTAACCTACTTAATAACTGATAACCAATTATCTATCTTCAATTTCTAAATAACTTCTTGACAGTCTTCTCTTGGGGCATTCCAATAATATGGCTGGGATCCCAATATCAAAATCTATAAATTTTCTTGTGCCCAAATAGCATACGTTAATTTACCTATCTAAAGTCCTCTGAAACATGATAATATCATTTTGGCTACTATGTACTTGACCATATTTAATTCTTATCAATATGTGTATATCAGTAAAATAAGTGAGTGATTAAAGTGGAGTTGAGGATTTGTAAAAGTCTATTTGGTTTTCATGTTCCCCTAACACAAAAATTGCATTAGAGTCCCCAATTCTGCCTCCTCCTCCTCTTCCCCCTTCTCCTTCTTCTTTTTGTATTTTAAGGCAGGGTCTATGGAGTATACAGGGTCTCACTATTAGATAGGACTCACAGTGATTTGCCTGGTTACAGCCTCCCAAGAGCTGGGATTACTGGCATGGATCACCACACTCATTCTCAACTGTGGGCTCAGCATGCCCCAGGGGTGGGGCCAGCACAGCAGGCCTAGGGATGAACCCCAGGCCCCTGAGCCTGTTTGCAGGCATTTAATTCACTGAGCTATTTGTCTGGCCCTTCTGTCTTCTCCTTTGAATTTCTGCCCTTTGCCATGTGATTGAAGTTTCTTCCCCAAAAATGTAGAATGTATTTTTGTACAGCCTGACTCTGTGTCTATGGGATTGTTTTGACTAATGAAATATTAATAAGTGTGAAATAGCAAAAGGGTAGAAAAGTTTTGAATGGCTAAGCTTGCTTGCTTATGTGCCATCTAATGTTATCATGAGAAGGTAACTGGGATAATTCAAGAGGAAGATGAGCAATCTTGGAGCAGCACTGCCCTAGCTAAGCTGTTCTGGGGGAGCTCAGCTCTGACAGTTCAATTCCTGGCTACTTCCCAAAATGTGAGTGACTTCATCCAAAATCATAGGTCATCAAGTTGACTTGGGCTGAGCGAAGTCTCTCTTCCCTGAGCCGGTCAGAGATGTACGTGTTAATTAAAGACTTTCTAGTTAGTGTACGCCCCTGGGCTTGTGCTCTTGTTTGTTATGTAGCATTACTATAGAGGTAGGCATTACATGCATTTCATGACATCCTCTCCCTATCAGCTGGCTGACAGTGAGTTTAAAATCACCTCATCTATGGCCTTGGGAGATCACTTGGTGATCTAAGCACCTGCTGGGCAAGCTCAATGATCAGAGTTCGATCCCTGGTAGTACGTGCAGTTCTAGCCCCAGAACCCTAGCTGTAACTTGCTAGTCTGAAACTTGGTGTGGTGATGCATACCTGTAATACCAGCACTGGAGAGGCTGAGACAGGAGGATCACTACTGAATCCGAACTGCATAGTGAGACCCTCTATCAAATAAATAGGTAAATAAATAAATAAATAAATAAATGATATTTTAAAAATCTCATCTATATTTCTTATTTTTTATTACTTTTAGTAAGAAATAACATTGAGACAGTTTCAAAACACATTAGGGGTATATCCCCAATAATTAATACAATGCATATTGTTGTCCTCATAGTAGTTATTCAGAGTACAGAATGCACACATGATAATTTTTCTAATCACTATTGGTACAAAAGTTTCCCCCCATTGAACTAGGAGAAAGTAGTTGTATTCGTAGTCCAATATTTAATAATCATAGGTGTTATTTTCAGAACTGGCAATGTCAGAAGCTGTTGATTTAAGCCTTTTACAGCTGAGCATACTAATCTAGCTTTACTTTCTATGCCTCATGATTAAACTTTTCTGCTGGGTGGTTAAGGCCAACTTAAAGCAAAACCTGTATGACAAAACATATAGCTTTTATATTTCCCAAGGTCAGTCAAATCCCCTCAGGATTTACCTTGAAACCATGTACAGCATTTTGTAGAACTTTCGTCAGTGTCAGCTGTCTGGATGAGTCACGGCCATTGCTTGACCAGTTTGCTCTCTGTGAAAGTCTGAGAGAATACTTTTCTCTCTAGGTAACTCTCCTTAGGCACACTATACATTGTTGATCCTTTTCCTCTGTGGCCCCATAATCTCCTTGAACAGAAAATTTGATACACCACTGAGTTATAGGATGTTAACAGTACATGTTCTTTTATGTCTTGAGTCCTCACTGTCCTTGAAGGGCTAGGGCCAAAATATTGGCTGTCCTTGTAGCCCTTCTTTTTCTCTAATTTTTGATCTGTAAACTTGCATTCTTAGCCCTCCAGGAGAGAAGTTTAGTGATATTATTACTCTATAACATAGGTATTTGATCTTAAGATCACTGTCTTTCTGAATATCAAACATCTTAGACTTAATCTGGAATTGGTATTTTCCATCAATCATTAATATTCTAATAAATCCCTATAGAATGTGATAAAAATGGTTACACATTTTTACACAGAAATTTATAAATCTAAGCGTATACAGAATTGTAGCCATTCAATCCCATGGCATTTCCCCTTGTTTCTTACTCTCTTTTAATATCCTTTTTTGTTTTCTTGTAAAACAACCATTTACTTGAGACAGAGTATAGCAATAATTGAAATTACATTAGAAGTAGCACACATCTAAAAGACTAAAATGACAAGCATTGCAAGCATAGTTTTAGTGCTACACATTGCTATCCTCAGTGTGAAAAACCTGTTGGAGATTCTTAGGACCAATGTCTAATTCATTCTGTGTATGTAACTGCATGTTTTTTTTTTTTTTCCTGCCATGTTTCCTATCTTTGCTGCTTTCTGTCTCTTTGTTGTTTAACACTTAAGTTCTTGATTTTTTAATTCAGCTGTGTTATGCCTTTCTGTTTTTATTTCTTTTTCTGAGTTCTGACACTAGAGAGACTACATAATATTTACACATGTAGGTCTGGTTTATTTCGCTTATGAGTATATCTTCAAGATACATCCATTTCTATATGAAGTCTTCTAGTTTCTGATTCTGTATAGCTGAGTAATATTCCATTGTATAAAAATTCCACATCATTTCAACCATTCTTCAAATGATGGGCATTTTGATTGTTTCCAAGATTTGGCTACCACAAATTATGCTGCTATAAATATAGGTGCACAAATAGCGCTATGATATGATGTTTTCAGTTCTTCTGGGTAAATTCCCAGTAGGGGGATAGCTGGATTAAATAGGATTTCCAGTTCTAGTTTTTTAAGGGAGTCTCTACATTGATTTGCACCATTATGGAAATTCCCAACAGCAGTGGAGAAGTGTTCCTTTTTCCCTACAGCCTCTCCAACAGTTGTTGTTGATTGGTTTCTTTATGATAGCCATTTTTTCTGGTGTGAGATGGTATCTAAGTGCTGTTTTAATTTGTATTTCATGAATGACTAGCGATGTGGAGTATTACTTCATGTATTTATAGGCTTATTGAATTTCTTTCTCTGAGAAGTGTGTGTTCATCTCAGATGCCCATTTCTGGATTGGGTCTTTGAATTTTGGGACCTTAATGTTTTTCAGTTCTTTATAAATTCTAGATAGACGACCTTTGCCTGAATACTTATTAGTTAAAATTTTTTTGAAATTTGTAGGTTATCTTTTCACTCTGTTGGTAATTTCTTTTGACATGCTAAAACTTCTCAGCTGGAGGAGGTCCCAGTTGTTGATTCTTTCAAGTGTTAAACATGCATTTTGATTTTTGTCAATTTTGCTTGCATACCCCAATGTCTTCAAGATTTCCTTCCACTTTCTCTTCTGGGAGATTTAATGTTGTTCTTTTAATATGTAGATATTTAATCCATTTTGACTTTAGTTTAGTGCATGATGATAGACTTGGGTTAAGATTTAGTTTTCTGCATGTAGAGAGCCAGTTTTTTCCAGCACCATTTGTTAAAGAGGCTATCTTCCTTCCAGTAAATGTTTTTGGCCCCTTTGTTGAAGATAAGTTGGCTGAGTGTGTTTGTATTTGTGTCTACATCTTCTAATCTATTCCACTGATCTTGAGGTCTATTTTTTTTTGTCAATTCCATGTTAATTTTATTACTGTAGCCTTGTAGTATAACTTCAAGTCAGGAATTGTAATGCCTCCTGGCTTATCTTTGCTGCCCAGGATTGTCTTTGCTATTCTAGGTCTTTTCTGGTTACAAAAAAATTTTAGGAATGTTTTTTCCAAGTTTGTGAGGTATGTTGATGGTATTTTATAGGGCTTGCATTAAATCTGTATAACAATTTGGGCAGTATGGCCATCTTCACAATATTGGTTCTTCCTATCCAGGAGCAGGGAATAACTTTCCACTTTCTGAAATCCTCTAGGATCTTTTTTTTCAGAGTGCTGTAGTTTTCATTGAATATATCTTTTACTTCTTTAGTTAGGTTAATTCCTTAGTATTTCTTTTTTCTGCAGTATTACTGTGAACGGTATTGTTTCTCTAATTTCTCTCTCAGTGTGTTTGTTATCTGTGCAGAGGAATGCTACTGACTTTTGTGTGTTCACTTTGTATCTTGCTGTGCTACTGAATTTGCATATTAATTTAGTAGCTTATGGGTCTTCCAAGTAGACTATCATGACATCTACAAATAATGGTACTTTAATTTCCTCTTTACCTATTCTTATTCCGTTTATTTCTCTCTCTTGTCTAATGTCTGTAGCTAATGATTCCAGAACTATATTTAATAGGAATGGTGACAGAAGACATTCTTGTGTTGTGCCAGATCTGAGAGTAAAGGACGTCAGTTTTTCCCCTTTCAGAATTATGTTAGCTTTTGGTTTTTTATAGATGGCTTTTATCAAATTGACATAAAGGCCATCTATTCCAATTTTCTGTAGAACTTTGAGTATGAGTGAGTGTTGGACTTTGTCAAAAGCCTTTTCTGTATCAATTGAGGTGATCATGTGGTTTGTGGATTTGGCTCTATTGATATAGTCTATTATGTTTATAGATTCGTGTATGTCGAACCATCCTTGTATTCCTGGGATGAATGCTATTTGATCATGATGAATAATCTTCTTCATAATTTGTTGTATTCTATTTGCTAGGAGTTTTTGAGGATTTTTGTATCTATGTTCATGAACAAAATTGGCCTACAGCTCTCTTTCTTAGTTGCATCTTTCTGGTTTTGGTATCTGTATAATACTTGCCTTTAGGAATGTTTTTGGGAGGATTGCGTTCTTTTTTATTTCTTTTGAAGAGTTTGAGGAGTATTGGGATTATATCTTCTGTAAATTTCTTATAGAATTTGACTGTGAATCCATCGTGACCTGCAATTTTGTTTGTTGGTAGGTTTATTACAGTTTGTATTTCATTGGCTGCTATTGGATTATTGAGAGTCTTATAACTTCTTGATTCAGATTTGGTGAAGTTTACCTTTCTAGGAATCTTTCCATTTCATCTGTGTCTTCACTTCTGTGAGAGTGAAGATTCTCAAAGTAGCTGTTAATGATATTCTGCTTCTCCACTGGGTCTGTGGTAGTTTCACCATTTTCATTGCTTATTGCTTGAATGTGAGTTTTTTATTTTCTCTTCTTGATGATATTAGCCTGTGGCTTATCAATTTTGTTTAATCTTTCAAAGATCCAGTTTTTTGACTCATTAGTTCTTCATATTGTTTTCTTTGTCTCAACTGAATTAATCTTTTCTCTAATCTTTATAATTTCCTCTCATCTTTGGGCTTTGTGTTTAGTTTACTCTTCCTTTTCTAGATGATTTAGGTGTATCATTAGTGTATTTATTTGTTCCCACTCTGTTTTCTTAACATGTGAGTTCAGAGGTGTAAATTTCCTTCTTAGAACTGCTTTCATCGCATTCTATAAATTCTGAGAGGTTGTGTTTGAATTTTCATTAAACTGTAAATATTATTTAATTTCTTGTTTAATTTCCTCTGTAACCCATTGATTGTTGAGGAGTGTGTTTAATTTTCATGTATTTCTGTGCTTTTTGTGGTTTCTTTAGTCATTTGTTTCCAGTCTCATTGCGCTGTGGTCAGATAATATGTATAGGATAATTTCTGTTTTCTTGTATATACTTAAGCATGGTCTATGGACTAGTATGTGGTGTATTTTATATAATGTTCCATGTGAAGCTGAAAAAATGTGTATTGAGAAGTGGTTGAGAAGAACACTCTGTATATATTCACTAGGTCCAGTTGTTCCAATTCTGGTTCAGTTCTGTTACTTTGCTATTTTTTGTCTGCTTGACCTATCTTTTTTGGATAAGGGGATATTCAGGTCTCTTGTTAAGATTGTGCTATTGGATATTAGATTTTTCATGCCCATTAAGATTTGTGTTATATAGCTCAGTGCTCCTGTGTTGGGTGCATATATATTTATGAGTGTTACTTCTTTCTCTTGAATTTTTCCCCTGATCTGTATAAAATGACTGTCTTTATTTCATTTGACTGATCTTGATTTGAAGTTCACAACATCCCCAAACAGGATTGCGACCCCTGCTTTTTCCGGAGGTGCTGGGTCATATAGTATTGTTTTCCATTCTTTGAATTTCAGTCTATGAGTTTCATTCTGAGTCAGGCATTTTTCTTGTATACAGCATATTGTTGGATTTTGCTTCCTAATCACCTCTGCCAGTCTATTTCTTTTTATTGGAGAATTAATTCCATTTACATTGATGGCTATAATTGAAATGTATTGACTTATGTTTGACACTTTTTTAACCTACTATTATTTTCCCCTTTTTCTCCTGCATTTAATTAGTTGCCCCATTTGGTGTGTTCTTTCTTTTCTCATTCGTAGAGTTTGGATCATTTTGGTCTCTCTCTAAAATATCTTCTAGTAGTCTGTGTAGGCTTGACTTTGTCACTGCAAATATCTTTAGTTGTTCTTTGTTGTGGAAGTATTTCACATCTCCATCAAACTTGAAAAACATTTTTGCAGCATATGGCAGTCTGGGCTGGAAGTTGTTTTCATGGAGGACTTGAAACACTCTGATCCAAGCTCTTTCTGACTTCATGGTTTGTGAAGAGAAATATGCCATTAATCTGATGGGTTTTCCTTTAAATGTAATCTGTTTCTTTTCTCTAGAAGCTTTTTGTATATTATTCTTCTGCTGGATTTCTGGGATCTTGATTATTATATGTCTCGTGTTTTTAATTGGGTTGATGTTGTTTGGAGTTCTGTATGCCTCAGTTACATGACTTTCAGTATGTTTTCTCATGCTGACAAGTTTTCTTGGCAAATTTTCTCCTATTACTTCTGTCCATATTCTTTTTATATCATTTGTATTGACTCCTTCTTTCTCAGTGATACCTATTAATCTCATGTTGTTAATCTTTGCATTGTCTTGCAGTAGTTCAATTATTCTTTCCTGCATCCTGGTTGTTTTTAAGAGATCCTTTCTTACCTTTTCACTAGCTACGTATATGTTTTCAAGATGTGAAACTCTATCTTCACTTTCGTTCATACGGTTTTGCCAGCTTGTGATTGAGATTTTATTGTCTTGTATATCTCTTTGAAAGTGCTTCATGAGATACATTTCTTTCCTATATTGCTCACTCATGGATTCCATCATTTTTCTATTCTCTAAGTTTTTATCAATGTCTTCTTTAGAGGCATTTATTAAGTCTCTCATTATAGTTATCCTTTACTTTTTTACTTCAGAGATTATTTCTAATCTGATTTTCTCCCTACCTTTCTGCGCTTGTTCCTTCACTTCACATGCTATTAATTCAGAGATTTCTTTTTTTTACTTTAGAGGTTATTTCTGATCTCATTTCCTCTATAGTTCTCTGCAGGTTTTTTTTTTTTACTTCAGACATTATTAATTCATATTTATTTTTTATTTTTGATGCTATTTCTGATCTGATTTCCTCTATATGTGTCTGAATTTGTTTCTCTACTTTAGATGTTATTAATTCTGAGGGTTCAGCTGTGTGATTCTCAGTTTCTTCTATGTTAGTGCTTCCTGCATTATTTTGGGTTGGCTTGGGGCCTGAGATTGCATCTTGCTCCTTCTCTTTTGTCATTTTGTATTGCACTGTCCTTTGTCTTTGGTGTAGAGCTTTGGTGCAATTATGCAGTTAGCACTTACTGAAATTCAGATCCAGATCAACCAAGCTTGAACTTGTCCAGATATACTGGCTGGGTCTGACTGCTGTGCTCTGTTTTTTTCCTGCTGCTGTTCACGGAAGCAAACCTGCTGTGCTCCTCTTAAAAGATGTTCAGCTCTTGAATTATCCTGGAGGGACTGAACCCAGCTCTCTGCAGGAAATTTTGTTGCAGGGTTCCACAGGAAATGCTGGGTGTGGGGTTTGCAAAAATACCTCTAAGCACCTTTCTCTGAGCTCCAGGCAGGGAAATATTTGGTGGACAAAGGCAGCCAGAAAGGTTCCTACCTAAACCTGCTCTGGTGGCTGCTGTCTGGCGGGGGGCGGTGATCCGGTGAGCATGGACAGGTGCAAAGGTCCCTATGTCACATCTATAAATGCTTACTGACAGCATTATTTTTAAACAGATTTGATTGTCAAGAAATACTTGAAAAAATAATAGAAGTTAAATATGTTTATATCAGATAAGAGTTTCTAAGTTAGCATTTTGATCAGGTAGTCTTTGTATCTTCCTATGAATTTGCAAAGTACCATGAAGTCATACACTACCCCTTATGTGCCCTACAAAGTAGATCAAACATTATAACCCAATGAATTTTGTATTATTATTATTATTTTGTGTATGTATGTATGTGTGTGTGCATGTGTGTGTGTGTGTGTGTATGTGTGTTGTACGAGGTCTCACTATGCAGATCTGATGTGGTGATCCTCCTATTTTCAGCTTCCTTATCCCTGGGATTACAGTCATGCACCACCACACCCAGACTCTGTCACTGACTCAGCACACCGCAGGGGTGGGACTAGTACTGCATGCAGGCCAGGGAATCGAACCCTAGTCCCTGCACTTGCCAGAGCAGGCACTTAGTCTGCTGAGCTATCTTGCCAGCCCTAATCCAATATATTTAGTACCTTCTATGTGTTCAGTTTTGTTCTAAATGCTTTACATCTGTTACTATGCTTATTTTCACACTATCCTGTGAGGAGAAAGATATTCATTACTTCTCCTCCTATAGATTACAAGGCTCATTTCAGCCTCATACATGTTAATAAAATATGATCATGATTGTTTACTATGGACTCCCTAATATCTTTCCATAATTTCATGTTTTAATTTTTATATCAATTGTATGAACTAGAAAATCTACATGAGTAAATTTATTATCCAGATGAGACAGTAGAGGGTCAAAAATGTTAATATTTCACTAGTGCCATGGAGCTACTGTAACCATGCTGCGGCATCTATACCTCAAGAACTCTACATAATTTTGCCTAGTTACTTGGTCTATCATACAGGGCATACAGAGTCTCACTATGAAGATCGGCCTCATAGTGATCCACCTGTGTTCAGACTCCCAAGTGCTGAGATTACAAGCATATGCCACCACACCCAGTCACCATCACCATCTCAGCATACCCCAGGGGTGGGGCTGGCACAGCAGGACAGGAGAAGTCTTACAATATGCTAATAAGTGTGTATTTTGGATGATTGTGTTAGGAGCTAGATACTTGCTATATGTTGTGGAATTTATAGTAATATTGTAATTATCCATTAAGATAATTTATATTGAAAAAAGCGAAGTATTCCCATATCTAGCAGGTTTTAGACTATGATCTTGAGGAAACAAAAAAAAAATCATTATGAATGAGTGAATAATGGACACATGATGCTGGATGCACCTGAAGAACTTGAATGAGAGCCATTATAGAACAGCATCATTAACTCTTAAGCAAGGACTCTATACTTGAGGGTTTAATTTTAAAAATTAGCTGGAAGAAATGAAAGATTCATTCAAGTAGAGATTTTTCAATTTATTTTCCAAGTGGACCTCAATATATGATGCAGGTAGTACCCAAAGAGCTTCAGTGAATCTAGGATGTGAATAAGGCTAACTGGCCTTGGAGAGATGGGATCAAAGATGAATCTAATGGCTCCTGTTGTGGCAAAAGAGTGTACATTTGGGGTCGGACCAACTGTCAATCTAACTCTGTATCATACTAGTGTTACCTTGACAGGTTACTCAACTTTTGAGAGCTTCAGCATTGTGACTCAAAGGGAGCATTAATATCTACTTGTGAGCAGTAGTGATATGAGCACCATTTGAATTAACACATATACACTGGCCAAGAGTAGTTGTGACTATATGTTTTAGAATTTTTCTTCATGTGCTTTTCACCTTGTCTCATTATTGGAGCTTGCTATTAATTAAACTTGTATTCCCTTTTAATGTCTAGCTCTGTGTCTGGTCTATGATGAAGGATTCAACAAAAGCCCATTTTTCAGGGCTGGTGACACAGCTCAGCGGTCTAGAGTGCCTGCATAGGAAAGCTTAGGCCACCACAGGGACCACGTTTTGATCTCTGGCACCACATGCTGTGCCAGCCCCACCCCCAGGGCAGGCTGAGATGGACATACATACATACATACATACATACATACATACATATATAAAGTTAAATTAAAAGCTCATTTTGTCAATGAATGAACCAATGAAATAACGTAATATCTTTAAAATGTTTTTATCATGTGACCTAAGGTACTAAGAGTAAGTAGAGGCAGTCTGTGTCCAAGACAAAGCCTGGTTCACAATAAATACAATGTTTTATTTACTTATGGATATCAGAGTGAGCCAGGGGTATAGCCCAGTAGCATAAGCACTTGCTGGGACTGCAGTGTTATTCCCAGTACTTTGCCCTTGTGAATAACGTTGCTGGAAACACAAGTGCACAGGTGTCTCTTTGAGGCTCTGCTACAAATTCTTTCCCATATGCACCAGGAAATGCAATTGTTGCATCATTAAGAACTTCCCTTTTTACTTCTTAAAAGAAATTATCCTACTGTTTGACTGCCATACTGCTTTCCATAATAACCACATCATTTTGTATATACACCTAGTCTGTGTAAGGATGCCAGGTTCTCCATAATTTTAGCAGTGCTATTTTTCTCTTTCTTCTTCTAGAAAAGGCATAGCCCTTCTATGTGGGTGGGAAGTAGCACCAGTTACGAATTCAATTTGCATCTTTTAGTCGACTTACCAGTCAGTTGGACGACTTTTCCTTCCAGTTCAGTTTTCAGCTCGACTTGCACTTTTTCTTCAGTTCAAGCTGTGCTTTCTCCCAGTTCTCAAATTGCGCTTCCTTTTGTGCTTTTCTTTCCTTAATTTTCTATCCTCCAAAGAATGCAAAAATGTGACTCCTTTGGAGTTTCTTCTGAGTATGTGCAATGCAGCAGCCAGGACTACTACAAGTCCCTAACTTCGTTCTACCCACGTATGCAATCTCATCACTCAGCTTCTGGACTGTTAGCTTAAAGGTACTGTTGGCCACACCTCCAAATCTACATGATTCTACCAAGCTGCCAGCGGCATGAGTAGAGTTTTGAAACAATCTTGACTCCCTTGAATGTCAACTCTAGAAATAAATCAATGTTCAATTTCCCTTTTGTCTGTATAGTTCACACTCACTATTTTGTTTAAGATGACCCATATTTTGTGAAGTCTGAAAAATCGTCTCTATAGCATGCACTTGTAATGATCTGTGAAATATTTTTTTAGTAATGATAGTACACAGCTAAATAGAGAAAATACTACAGTGAAAAAAGAGGGTTGAAATGGAGTCAGAGATATTTGAACTTGATATGGCATGTATCTTTCATCCAGCTCATGGGATATTTTTGTTTGTTTGTTTTTTTCTTTAGCTCATGGGATAATCTTAAACAATTTTTAGAGAAATTTTATAGACCCTTTCCTTACATATGACTATTAGTCAAAATTAGAATTCCCATTTCTGTCTGAATCTTGTTCTCTATCAATTTTTACTGAGATTCCATAATTGAATGCATTGC
>PVKN010033861.1:0-11948 GCA_004027915.1 Capromys pilorides
TTTCTCATTGTCATCTTCTGGGATGCCCAAGCCATACTTCTGTAATTCCTCTGCTGTTTTCTCATGGAGATCCTTTATTTGATTTTCCAATAGTGGAAGAGATTTCTGGGGCAAAGAAAGAAACAATATGGGGCATATAAATATGGACTAGCAGTAGAATATAGTCAGGGACCTGCTCTGCAGAGGATATGACTGGCCCGTGTGGCATCTCAGTGTCCCTCAGAATGTTCTTGAGGCAGAGGAGCATGATAGGGGTCTCCTGTCCACCCAGTCCACCAGGTTCCTCCTCCTAGTCATCAACCACACATAGGCAAGCAGAGACAGTGGTCTCTCTGTCTTCCTGAGGCACCCAGAATGGGAAGACACCAACAAGCAACTCCTAGGTCTCTCTGCAGGGACAACAGCCGGACGCAACTTTTTAGGAGAAGCGGCAGTTGGGACAAGAGATTCTACAACTTTTATGCTGTTTGCAGCAAGGCAAAGCTATGAGGGATTCCTGTTTCTGTAAGTGTGGGCAGGTGTGTGAGCAGTTCCCCAACATTGGTAGGGTGGACCACACTGGTCCAGGTATTAGCTCTGTCCCTTTCCATGGTACAGGTGGCAAGGTAATAAGGGACACTAGGAGGCTGACACAGCACTCAGGGGTCACCCACCGACTTGAGAGCACAGCACTATGGATACCAAGTGGGGCTTCAGGGAAGAAAACCTGAGCTCAGATGGAGGAGCCAGACCCAGCGCAGGGCACCATGGATCCCCTCGGGTGGGTCAAGGCTGGGAGTCCCACAGGGCAGCAAGCGGCTCCTGCTGAGGTCACCCGGTGAGCTCTGCCCTCGTCGTAGTCATCTGGAGCCACCATCCTGCTCTCTGCACAACCATGGCAGCAGGGAGGAGAACCTGGACCGTGGATCCGGGCAGAGGGGACAGAAGACCTCTGCTGCGCCTCGGTGCCCCAGCTGCCTTCCTGAGCTTCTGCTGTGCGAACCCAGACTCTGCCTGAGAAAACCCGCAACCCCAGCCTTGCAGCGAGCACAGGGTCTCTGCCCCAGGCCAGGCCTTCTCCTTCCCATCGCTCTGCTCTCCTGGGCATAGTGGGACTCTACACAGCATCAGGTGGTGTCTGCATCCCTCAGGAGGATCCGAGGCCCTGCCTGCACTTACACAGATGTGTGAGATGAGCTCCTCAGACAGCCTCTCTGCCAGGCAGGGGACAGTGGCCTTTCTGTCCTCCAGCAGCACCCTGAATGGGGAAAAAAAGAGAGACTTCCACTGGGCGGTGGGCAGAGCACACACATCTGTGCATGGGGAGGTCAGGCGCAGTGCAGCAGTTTCCCCCTGAGTTGCTGACACGTGGCCGACACCCCTCATACATCACTGGACAGGGCACACCTTGGGGGCAGGGAGCCAGCTCCGGCTTGAGGGGCCTGACCCCTCCCAGCTCAGCAGGCAGAGTCCAAGAGGCACCTAGATACAGCCACAGGCATGTTTCTAGGGCACTCGTGTACAAGCACACTCAGAGACCCCACACTACCCCCCCAGGCACACACACACACACACACATACACACACGCATGCACACTGAGGCCGGTTAGTCCCAAGTCAGCGCTCTCCACATACAGGAACAAGTACACACACAAATATGCATGTGAGTGACCACAGTGCTGGGAGAACCACTGTGGCCTGGAATGGAAGCCATGACACATGGGGAGGAGGCCGTGCATTGCTCCTACTGCCCTGATCTGTGTGCCCAGGGGCGGCTGGTTCTTGTTGCTCTGGGGTTGATGAGGTCACGTAAGGTGTCAAGTAGAAGGCAGAGCAGTGGGCAGGCTGGGACAGTACACTCATAGCATACTTGGGTCTCACAATTGTAATTCAAAAAAAACTGTTATAAGATATATATGATGAGAAATGGAACATGGCAGCCACCTTGCGTGCTGCAGTAGTAGCCTTATGTGCTTCACTGTCACTACCACCCTCCTCCAGTACTTTCTCATCAGCAGAGTCCAAAGTGTCCCAATTATACACAGCCCCGTCCGACCTCTGTGCGGCTGCTGCCCTAGGAGTGTCACCCACTGGGATGTCGCAGCACTGCTCTCCCTGTCAGCAGCTCCCCGCCTCAGTGTCACGACCCTAGGCCCCACCACGCTGCAGCTCTCAGGGGAACCTCCTGCTTCCTGAGACTGGAGAATATGCCAGCTCATGTGCAACCTAGTGTTTCTCTGTGCATGGACCCAGGTTGTTCTGCTCATGGGCTGTGTTTGCCATGCTGCTGAGGGTCACAGTGTGTGCAGGTCAGTGTGATGCCCCTGACGTCCCAAGGCTGCTGCCCTGCAGCCTTCTGGAAGGACTGATGCCCTGAGGTTTCTTCTGTGGCATGCACTGTATGGAGACTAACCCATACAAATTGTTTTCTTCTCATGATATTTCCCCTTCGAGAGGATTGTTGAAATGACCCTGCCGTGTACCCCTTCAATTTCACTTATTATGGGAGGCTTGGGGAGGCATTATGCTTTGTGAGTTCCCTTTTTATTTTAGCGGGCAAACAGAGAGAAAACAATGTCACACACAGCCATTCACTGTCACCCTCACCCACATAATCCCACACACCCTGCATATCCGTCTTCAAGGGACAGTTTCCCTGTGGACAGCGTCTGCAGTGCCATTTGCTGGGGATAGAAGTTACAGTGCACCTGAACTGTGGGTGGTCCTCGAAGAAGGCCCTCTCCCTCTGCAGGGCCTCGGCCAGGCTCAGGTGCTCCTGGATGTCCTGCTGGCCACGGCACTTGACGATCGTGTAGCCCTTCTTCAGGTGGCACACCAGGTTGTTCACCACATCCACCACCTTGTCTTCGGTGCCTCTGTCCACTAGATCAGGCTTTGTCAGGATTCCTGTGGCAGAGGCTTCTGATCAGAGGACACCAGGGGAGGAGGGGAAGGGAGGCTCCTGTCCCAGCCCCCACATCCCAGGTCTTGGGTCACCCTAGCCTGAAAGCCAACAGATCCCCTGCTGGGTGCCTTGTGGAGCAGGCACAGGAGGAGGGGTGCTGTCTGCACTGGGGACTCTGCCCTACCTCCTTCACCAGGTCCTAGCACAGAGGAGCAAACTCTTCCTCCCTGGGTCCTCTGTGCACCTCAGCTCTGCTTCCTTCTCTGTTGATTCCCATGACTAGGATGCTCCCCATCTGCAGCCACACTGCCCTATCAGTGACCTGGTCCTTCCGCAGCAGAAAGTCGGGATATCCAGGCTAACTGTGATGCTCAAGAACCAATCAGAGCCCATGACCTTGCACCACAGGGGGCACCTGAGCTGTTCCTCCCACTAGATGCAGGTACACACTCTTGGTGCCTGCAGAGCCTGAGCCCCATGTCCAGCCCTAACTCCTCACCTATGGTCCTGTCTCCTTCGGGATCCACTTCCTGAGCCATGCTCAGTGCCTCTGTGGTGGCGATGTCCACATTACTGGGGACCACTACCAAGTTGATGGTCGCCTCCTTTGCAATGTACTTCCTGATGAGCCTGTTGATCTATAAGAAGTGACACTGTAAGCCTCCTGAGTAGAGAGGTAGTGGTAACACTATGCCAACCTCACACTTTCTCAGCCTCTATATTGAGGAGAATCTTCCTGAGAAGAAAAGTAACCCTACATGCCAAGCCTGAGGTGAGAAACCTGCTCATCTGCAGCAGTCATACAGCCAAGGGACCAGGGATGACAGTGAGCTCTGAGCTTCATGAAACCTCAGGTCAGCTGATCACCATGGACGCTCTGATGCCAACGTTACTGCCTGCCTCCTTCCCTGAACCTGCGTCAATGAACCTCAGTGACCTGCAGAGTCTCTGTCACACCTGGGCCCTCTCTCTCAGCATGAGCCCCCTCCTCACACACCTGTGTGGATGCACAACACCCTTTACAGGTCCACTACCATGAGCCACTGCATGAAGCAGAAGAGCTGGCAATTCTGCTGCCAGGTGCACCTGTTGATTCACTTTCATGATTAAGCTTGGTAGCTGATGATCTCAGGGCTCTTCAATGTCACCCCACCCCACATATCCCTCCCAGACGGAGCCTTGGACTCTTACATCCTAGGACAGGTGTGATGAGCATCTGGGGTCTCACCTGGCGACCAATGTCAGCGGGCTGATTGCCCACAGGCACCCGGGTGATCCCAGGAAGGTCGATGAGAGTGAGATCCGGGACACTCGGGGAGCTGATCTCCAGACTAATGAGCTCATCCTTGATTGCCAGCCCATCCCCAGCGATGAAATTCTGGGCTGTGGAAGAGGAAAAGAAAAAGCCCAGTCCTGGGAGAATGAATGCCCCTACCCTCGTGGGGCACCCCGACAGCAGCTCCTGTGCTGCAGGAGCCAGCTGCAGAGAGAAGGTGGAGATCAGAGCTAGGAGGCTCCTCAGAGCCCAACTCCACCCTGCCCAAGCCATGCCAGCTCCCATGCAGAAGCCTATGGGTGCTGTCCTTGGGAGCCTAGCCCACAGCAGTTCCCAGCCGAGCTCAGAGTGCCCGGTGCTCCTGTGTCCTTCCTTCCTTGCAGGGTGGCAGTGACAGGAGGGGATGAGTGAACATACACAGGATCCCCCACACTGCACAGCAGTTACCCAGGGGTGGGGTCAGCGCTGGCAGGAGGAGCTGCTGTTGTGGGCACCTCGTACCAGCGACGTTCCCATCCCACCAGCGTCCCTGTGGCCAAGCCCTGTAGGCTATGAACCCGCTTCATCAAATTGTTCACCAGTCCCCCTGTGCCCAAGGCTCCTCCGCTGTTGGCGAAATGTTTATGAGCCTCTGGAATACAGGCGGAATGGGACAGCAAAGGCAGATGTGGGAAAGACTGTAATTCTCAAACTCCAGGGAATCTGAGAAATTCCAGGGAACTGAGAGTGTGATATTGAGCCCAAGGCCCAGCCTCATGTGAAACTGTTCTATGCAAGGTCCAGCGGGTGGCTGGGGGCACTGAGCTGCTCTTTGTCAGGGCAAAGGGCCTGGTTCTGCTAGCCAAATTGTGGCCCTGTCAACTCCATCATGAGGCCTGGTAGACACAGGTCACCCTCAGCACACAGGAGCAGATGTGGAATGTGACAGGGCGCTCATCCCACCTGTGCTTGAGCTCTGGGGACGCTTGTGTGTCCATCCTGTGCTGCCCACCCTCTCGGATGCCCATCACTCCTGCACGTTCACTGCCCCACACCTGACCTGGCCCTTGTCCTGTGTACACCTAGCATACTCCTCCGATGGAGGCGTGGTCAGCATCCAGTGGGATTTTCTTGAGTGTGATTCTGTGGACCCTGAAACTGCTGCCTATCAGCCTCGCCTGGTCTTGCCGCTCAGCACCAACAAACCAAGGAGCTTCTTGGACTGTGCTCATCATGCCATCCACGTCACACCTATGATACCAGTGTCTTCCCAGGCCATCACCTCGGTCAGCCTACGCAAAGAGCGAACGTTGGCACTGGGTTCCTTGAATCACGAGAAAGGCACCTTTTAGCCATGGGCTTTCCACCAGCTTGTCATTCAGCTGGACCTGACCAACACTGTTATATGGAGTCTTGTGCCACCTGCAGACAAACTAACCCTGTTCAGATCAAAGAAAATTTTCTGTTACTGTTGAACTCTAAGACTGTGGATCAGAACTAAGTAGTGATGCCACCTTCTAGAGACAAAGGTCTCCTTGCTGGTTGCCAGGATCACAGGGCTCCCCATTCCCTGTCTCCAGGCACCTGACACTTAACCATATGATGTGACAGGGGAATAACAGGGAGACGCATGGGGAGCCTCGATTCCCCTTCAGGGGCTGCTCTGTCCTCACAGGTTGAGAGAAGCCAGGCTTGTCTCAACCTGTGCTGCACACTGATTGCTTAGTTCAGGGACTCTACCCTGTCAGGTGACTACTACTGTAGCCCTGCACACACCCTCTGGGGACAAGGGCCAAGGGTTCCAGGGGAGAGTGGGGGATAGAAACAACAGGGAGACCACTGCTGAGGCATCAGGGCAGCAGCCCCTTGCCCACACTCGGGTCCTCTTCCTCTGCTCTGTGATCTACGGAGCAGTCAACAGGCTCTTGAATGATGGAGACAAGCTCTAATTGTAAGATTCACATCATTCTCACATATTTCCTTCATTGTTTCACAGTCACTTTCTCATGCCACATTCCGTGGCCCTGCCTGGTCTTTGAGGCAGGAAAACAAAGGAAGGACCAACACGACTGGGCCTCAGAACACAGGACAGGCTAAGATTGGTAGCGTGGGGACCATGCCGGGGCCCACACTGCACAGAGAGCCCAGGCATCCTGCAGACAATGAGGCCCACAGGGCACTTACCTTTGCGGATTTCCTCTTCCACCTTCATAGGGTCCGGGATGTCCTCCTCCAAGCCCATGTAGCTGACCTTGCCACTCCACTCCTCTTCTTGCCTCAGCTTCTTCAGTTTCAGCACCAGTGGGCACCTGGTGACGATGCCTAGGGACCACACCCATGTCAGTCTTCTCATCAGGTCTCAGAGCCCCATATGGGACATTCGACCACCAGTGCTGGCACTTGCCCAGCGCCAGTGTGGTTGGGTTCCTCCAGCTGCACTGAGAACACATGTCAGGTGACCGCAGGGCTCTGCATTTTCAACATGCACCCAAGGGAATTTCCTCTTCATGGCTAAAAGCCACCACTCAAGTCAGACTTCCGGCTTCCTCCCACCGTTCTACAGCTAGTTCAGGGGACAAATGCAGTGCCTGCAGCACTTGCACTGGTCCTCCAGATCCCCCACACATGTTCCACTCACCACTCTGCCCAGCAGGCCCCTGACCCCTTCTGCTAACCTTTCCCAGTTGCACTTGATCCTCACATCCCCCATGTCCTGATTTCTGACTCTCACCCCGGCTCTGACATCCTCCCTTGAGTCCTCACTTGCCCCCTCTGCCTTGTACTCACAAAATACCACTGAGCACAGTTCTAGTCTTTATCTCCCCAGGGAAGGCCGCAGGAGGGTCACCCACAGGTACATAGCACTGCTGGGGCCCCGCCTCTTATTCAGACCCGCCCACAGCACGGGATCCAAAGAGCCACAGAGACGCATTCAGTGAGATGGTGCTACTGACTGCATGGTCACTGCCCAAATGTGTGTGCAGAAGCCCTCCTCCCAAGGTGCCTATGTGGTAGGCAGGGCATTGAGGGAGGCCTCATGTTAAAAGAGAAAGCAGGGCTAACAATGGTGGAGTCCCTAACACTGTGTCAGGTGCCCTGTGGGATGTAGCAGAGACACCAGAATCCTGTGCAGTGGGAAGGCCAGGTGCAGGCCAGTGAGGGGCTGGCTGCCTGCAATCCATAGAGAAAGACCACAAGCTTGATCTTGCATGTGCAGACCCAGAGCTGTGGGAGGTCCGCCTGTGGCTTCTCTCAGCCCTCCCCAAGCAAGGCAACCCATCCTGACTGAAGAGGACCCAGACTCACCGCTGCCCCTCGGGAGGGCGACTCCTGACAGAGCCTCCAGCACAGAGCTCTTGCCTGAGCTCTGGTCCCCGATGACAGCGATGGCGGGAAGGGCCAGGTCCTGCTCCACGCCCAGGGCCCGCAGTGAGTCAATGAGGTCGATGCAGGGCCGCACCTTCTCCTCATACTGCACACAGAGGTTGTTCTCAGACACCTGGAGGGGGTGAAAAGGCAGAATCTCCTCTGTGCTGCCTGTTGTGTGCATAGAAAGAAGCCAACTTGAAGAAGAGCAAGAAGGAGGCTATGAGAATCCTAAAAGTGGGAAGATGTTATTTAAAGTGAATAAACAGGCTGGGGAGATAGCTCCGTGGCACAAGTGCCTGCCTGGCAAGTGTAAGGTTGTGACATTGAACCCTGGTTCTGCAAAAAAGATAAAAAAAAGATAAAAAAAAATAACTGAATAAACAGTAATACACATAAAGCCCTCAATTGAGAAAAACAGTAACTTCAAAGCTCTACAAAATTAAATGAATACCAAACTTGGAACACACGATTAAGGTACAAAAAGTCACATTACAACGAAATTACTGCAAACCAGTTATAAAAACAATACACCAATAGTATTCAGAAAATGGCATTTAACCTGCAGAGGAAGAAAGACAAGCCAATGTTGGTAGCAATACTGTGAGGCAGTAAACTTTCCCTTGACGTATTTTGGGAAGTGTTTACTTCTGAACTATGACCCTCATTTCCCAGTATTTTTAAATTCCTGGAAGAAAAGAACATGAAAAGAAAGTTCTGCATCCAATAAGCATTTTTTTCACAATAGAGGCAGGACTGGAGCATATCTACCTTGGAGGACTGGGAGAGACCACGGGGGTGGGTGGGTGGGGGTGGGGGGGGCAGGGGTGGGCTGGTGTCTATCCAGATCTGCATGATGGCTGTGGTGTTGTACACAATCAGACTGCTATTACCATTATTATTATTTTTCAGTTCTTGTCTCTCTTGAGACAGAGGCTCATTAAACAGTTTGTCTGGCCTCCAGCTCACTTTGTGGCCCAGACTGGTCTCAAATTCACAACCATCTTCCTGCCTCATCTTCCCAAATGCTGGGAGGACAGGTGTGCACCACTGTGCCCATGTGACTGTTAGGTTTTAAATAGTATTTTAAGCTGCTATCTCTTTTATGAAATAAGATAGAGGACAGCGTACATAGTAGTAGGTATCAGGTTCGGTGCTCTGCACACTGCCCTCTCCCAGCACCCTAGAAGGCTGGTTCAGTTATGAGCGTAGATACAGCCCCTTCTGTAGATGCCAACACTGAGACTTGGAGGTGTAAGCAGCATGGCTGAGAAGAACCCGACTATCTGCACCTACATAGTATTGGGTTGCTTGTTCTTCACCTCTTTCCTATGTTACTTTTAGGAAACCAAGCTAAAGATTAAAGAACTAAAAATTAATGCAAAACGAAGACCTTTTGGGCATGCAAAACCTGAAGCACTTCCTCAAGCCAGCACTGCAGGGAAGAGCAGCCACTGGAGAGTGTCGCCTACACAGTGGAACTGACTCAGTGCTAACCACTGTACATTTTCTAACCTCACAAACATCTGCAAAATGTAACTGATTTTTTGAACAAGCACAATAGCAATAGGATGCAGGGTTACTGACATTAAGGAAGAGAAGTTGAGTGACACGAAACACAGTAGTAGCGGAGAAATGTGAGTACACAACTGGAAGGTTCTGATGTTACACACAGTCACATTCAATCAGGTAAAGGCATGGATAGCAAAGATGTATCTGGTAGACGCTGATGTGTACATGCTGACAAGGGAGAAAGCACGCCTAAAGTACACAGCTTCAACCAAATAAGGCAGGAAATCAAGAAAGGAAAAAGAAAAAGCAAATGCTTCAAAGAAAAGAAAAACACCACATAGGACTCTCAAGCCGAGCAAGTCATACTGCCGAGTGCTGACCCGCCAGGGGTGCATGCATGACTGTCCCATCAGGCGGCTTTCATTAATTTCCCAACTAACAGCACTGGGAAAAATGATTAAGATCTGTGCACCACCAGCTGTGCAAGACGATGGGTAGGTCAGTCATCTATGTGCCTGCAGGGCTCTGAGCTGCCCAGTGTGAGAAGAAAGAATTGGGGCTCTGGCCCAATAGTGATGCAGCAATTAGAGAAGGTCTGAACGCTGCTCTGACACACAAGGCGCCAGCCAGAGTGCTGAGTCCTGCCTTGCTTCCCAGAGCCCCTGGCCTATTCCCACGGGGCCCTGTTAGAGCACAGGCAGGAGAATCCCAGGGCAAGGCTGCTGAGGAGCTGAGTTCTTGCTGTTCCAACAGCCTGCAGGCTGCACTGGTGTTGCTAACCTGGGTGCACCTTAGGGAACTGCGTCCACCTTCCTAGGGCGGAGCACCAAGGTGACAGTGCCCTGGACAGGAAAGGGTCACATGCTCAGCATCTGGTGTGAGTGGAGACTCCAGGCAGGGCTGAAATGTCCTCAAGGCACAGGTAGTGAATATTTGGTCCTCAGCCTGGCACCGCTGTGAGATAGCAGAAACCTGAAGAGGTGCACCCGGGGGAAGGCCTTGGGTCACTGGGGAGGGGAGGATCAAGCGGATAAAGGGACCATGCCTTCCCTTCCCTCTGCTTCTTCTTCTCAAACATGAGGTGTCCACTTTGGTCTGGGAAACCCTCCCCATGCTGTGCCAACTGGTTCCCAAATGGACTAAGTCAATTGTTCCTGGGCTAAAACCTCAGATACTGTAAGTAAACCTTTTTATCTTTTTAACATTATTAGCTAAGAATATAGTAACAGAAATATAAGAAAAGGCTGTGAGTTCATGCTGCACCAAGCCTGAGGATCACAGCTCACTGAGGGAGACACTCGAGGGGAAAGGAGGGACATGGACTCAGGAACCTTATGGAGCTGCAGAGACGGGCGGCTGTTTCCACTGTTCTGTGATGTTCCACAGTGCTGTGCTTTGGAAAACCTGCTGAACGTCACCTAGGAAGCGAGCTAACATGAAACAGGACAATGGTCTCACGGTGAAAACATTCGATTCTAATAAACAGAAAGTTCTGAGGGCTTGACACTAGTGACATTTGCATCTCTCAGTAGCCACGTGTTCTTTGAGGCCAGTTTAGAGGTGCAAAAGCAGGCTAAGAAGTAGAGAAAGAATTTCTGAGGGCGCCAATCAGACGTCACGTGGTTTCCCTGGGGAGAAAGCGGCATAGGGTGACCATGGGCTCACAGCTGCATGAGCAGCCCCCATTTGGACAAGACCCGTGCAGTGCTCTCAGGGTCCAGCCAGCTCCACACAAGCTCATTAGCATCTCCTCTGCTTTCCCAAAAGACAACGGCACAGAGTTCACTGCACACTGTCCTAAGCTGAGTGACAACTGGCTCAGATCTGCATCCTGCCACAGGAAGAACGTAGCAGTGCCAGCTCAGGGAAGAGGCTCTGTGCCCTCCTTCTGGCCCACCACCCACCACACAGAGCCCCTGCAGCCCTCAGGTGGACACAGCGCCTGTCGGCATGGAGTGTGACTCTAAGAGAGTGACTTACCAGGGCGTGGGCCTTCTCTGGCTTATTAGCCTCTCCACTGAGCTGTAGACAGGTGGGCGGAGCAGGCGAGTCTGTTTGGGCTTCTCCCATGGAACCACCCATTTTCTTCCCACTTCTGTTGTACTTGGTGCTTCAAGAAAGATGGTGCGTGAGAGCACTCCACACACAACCCTCCAGCAGCAGCAGCCCTATTTTGTACCCCAACATGGACTTGTTTCCAAGATATCAAGGTCCCTCCTTGCTCTATCTTGAAAAGGAACAGCACTGTTTGTGTGAGGGGCCAAAGTTTAAAGACCAGCGATTACAGAAGGGATCCATGGATTTGGGCCATCTGGGAACTTAAGCTCCCCTTCTTTACTGGACAGTGGGAAGATCTAGTGTGCTCAGGACTCCTGCACTGCCTGGCCAGGCCCCCGCTTCTTCCACCCCTCTGCAGTGAACTGGTCTTCCCCATGCCTATCAGGCCAGCACTGCCTTGGTGGCTTTTAAGCACCATGAGGTGGCCTGCCTGATGCTGAGGCCAATACTCAAGTTCCATGGCAACAGGCCAAACAGGAAATGGACAGTCTACTGCCTTCTTCACTTTGTTTCTTACAGTGAGAAGTGCATGATGGTTGAGATCTGAAATGACCCCCTACGCTCTACTTCAAAAAGTCATTTCAGCTGGTGATTTTACTGTGATGTAGGCACCATTCAGAGGATGTGTGCTGCTGGCCACCTGCTCAGTCCCCAAGCAGAAAGAGGCGACATCGTCACCCCTTCCAGGATTCCTCTGAGTGACTCATTGCAGGCCTAGGCCAGGCTGGGTACTTTAACATCAGCGACCCTGCTTCCTAGGAAAAGTTCATACCCAGTGGGTCAGCTCATTCCTAAATCCCATGAGGCAGCCGATGGTCCCACAGGTGTGGGCAGGCCTCAGCAGCAGCAGGCTCCTTCCACTGCCCCTCACAC
>PVKN010033862.1:0-11946 GCA_004027915.1 Capromys pilorides
AACTAGAAAAGGAAGAGAAAAACCAAACACAAAACCCAAAGACAGGAGGAATTTATAAAGATTAGAACAGAAATTAATTCATTTGAGAGAAAGAAAATAATGAAGAGAATTAACGAATCAAATAGATGGCTCATTCTAAGAATAAATAAAATTGATAAGTCCTTAGCTAAGCTCATCAAAAAGGAGAAAGAAATAACTCAAATTTCAGCAATAAGGAATGAAAAGGGCAAAATTACCACAGACCCAGTGGAGATTCAGAATATCTTTAATAACTACGTTGAGAATATTTATTCTCACAGAATAGAAGACACAGATGAAATGGACAGATTCCTAGAAAGGTGCAATATACCAAAACTGAATCAGAAAGATATAACGACTCTCAACAACCCAATCACAGCCAAAGAAATAAATAAATGTAATAAAAAAAACCTACCAACAAAGAAAAGCACAGGTCTTTATGGATTTACCACTGAACTCTATAAGACTTTTACAGAAGATAAAATCCCAAGACTCCTCAAACGCTTCAAAGAAATTGAAAAGGAAATAATCCTCCCAAAATCATTCCTGGAGACAAGTACTATGCTGATACCAAAACCAGAGAAAGATGCAGCTAAAAAGAGAACTACAGGTGAATTTCTCTCATGAACATACATGCAAAAATCCTCAAGAAAATCCTCACCAATAGAATGCATCAAATCATCAAGAAGATTATACACCATGACCAGGTAGGATTTATCCCAGGGATGCACAGATGGTTCAATATATGCAAATAATAAATGTAATACACTATATCAATAGAGCCAAATCCAAAAATCACATGATCATCTCAATTGATGCAGAAAAAGGCTTTTGACAAAGTTCAACACTCATTCATGTTCAAAGTCCTACAGAAAATTGGAATAGGTGGCCTCTACCTCAATTTGATTAAAGCCATCTATGAGAACCCAATGTCTAACATAATTCTAAATGGGGAAAATCTAAAGTCTTTTACTGTTAGATCTGGTACACCACTTGGATGTCCTTATCACCACTCCTATTCAATATAGTTCTAGAATCATTAGCTAGAGCCATTAGACAAGAGAGAGAGAAAAAGAAATAACAATAGGTAAAGAAGATGTTAAATTATCATTATTTACAAATGACATGATAGTCTACTTGGAAGACCAAAAAAGCTCTATTAAGAAACTACTAGAATTATTATGCAAATTTAGTAGCATTGCAGGATACGTAGTCAATATCCAAAAGTCAACAGCATTCCTCTACACAGATAGCAAACACAATGAGAGGGAAATTAGGAAAACAATGCCTTTTATAATAGCACCATGGAAAATGAAAAACTTAGGAATTAATCTAATTGAAGAAGTAAAAGGTCTATTCAATCAAAACTATAGTACTCTGAAAAAAAGAGATCATAGAGGATTTCTCAAATTGGAAAAATATTCCCTGTTCCTTGATAAGAAGAACCAACATTGTGAAGATTGCCATACTCCCAAAATTGTTATATAGATTTAATGTAATCCCTATCAGAGTACCATCAATATACCTCACAGACCTAGAGAAATCATTCCTAAAATTTATTTGGAACCAGAAAAGACCTAGGATAGAAAATATATTCCTGGGCAACAAAGATAAGGCAAGAGGCATTACAATTCCAGACTTAAAATTATAGTACAAAGCTACTGTGATAAAATCAGCATGGCATTGTCAAAAAATTGATCTGAGGATCACTGGAATAGATTAGAAGGTGCTGAAGCAAATAAGAACACATTCAGCCATCTCATCTTTTACAAAGGGACCAAACATGCTTACTGGCATAAAGATAGCCTCTTTAACAAATGGTACTGGAAAAACTGACTCTCTAAATGCCAAAAACTAAAACTTGACCCAGATCTATCACCATGCAGTAAAGACAAAATGGATTAAAGATCTAAATATTGAAACTGAAACATTAAATCTCCTGGAAGAGAACATAGGAGAAATTCTTGAAGACATTGGGGTAGGCAAACAGTTCATGAACAAAAATCGAAATGCCCATGTAACACTCCAAAGAATTAACAGCTGGGACCTCCTCTTGCTGTGAATTTTTTACTTGTCAAAAAAATTACCAACAAAGTTAAAAGACAATCCACAGGGCCAGTGAGATAGCTCAGAGGTCTAAAGTGCCTGCTTAGGTAAGCTTAGGCAACTGCATGGACTGCGGTTTGATCCCCGGCACCACATGCTGTGCTAGCCCCACTCCCAGGTGAGGCTGAACTGACACACCATAAATTAATTATTTAATTTTACAAAAAGACAACCCACAAATTTTGAAAAAAAAATAACCAATAAGTTTTCAGACAAAGGTCTTCTATCTAGAATTTATAAAGAACTGAAAAAACATTAGAGCTCAAAATTCAAAGACCAAATCCAGAAATGGGCTTCTGAGATGGACCCATGCTTCTCAGAGAAAGAAATACTAGGAGCTAATAAATACATGAAGAAATATTCCACATTGCTAACCAATTGTAAAATCCATATTAAAACAATACTCTCCCCAGAAAGAATGGCTACTATAAAGAAATCAGCCAACAATAAATGTTGGAGAGGTTGTGGGGAAAAAGAAACACTTCTCCACTGCTGCTGGGAATGCAGACTGGTGCAACCATTATGGAAATTAGTGTGGAGACTCCTTAAAACACTAGGTCTGGAAATCTCATTCTATCCAGCTATTCCTGTACTGGAAATTTTTCCAAAAGAACTGAAAATATCATATCATAGTGATGTTTGTGTCCCTATGTTTATAGAAGCACAATTTGTGATAGCCAAATCTTAGAAATATCCAAGATGCCCATTACCTGAAGAATGGTTGAAGAAGATGTGGTGTTTTTATACAATGGAATATTACTCAGAATGATAAAGAATGATGAACTGAAAGCTTTCATATATAAGTGGATGTATATTGAATATATATATATATATATATTCATAAATGAAATAAGGTAGACCTACATGTGTAAATATAATATAGTCTCCCTAGTATAAAAACCCAAAAGAAGAAATAAAAATGGAAGTCATTACACAGCTAAATGGAAATCAAGAACTTAAGGTTTAAACGACAAAGAGACTGCAAGCAGAAAAGTTAAGAAACATGACGGTGGCAAAACCATGCACTTATATACACAGGGTGATTTAGACAATGGTCCTAAGAATCTCCAACAGGTTTTTGAAGCTAGCAGTTAATTTGTAGAATTCTCATCCTGAATAACTATATATGCTAATATCAGCAAAGCAAGCAACTACACTGACAATAGCAATGTGTAGTAATAAAACCATGCTTGGAATACCTGTCATTCTTGTTCTCAATGTTTAAGAAAAAATGTTTAAGAAAAAAAGGCAATAAAAGAGAATAAGAGACAAGTGAAAAAATGCCATAATATTGACCTGCTACAACTGTGTATATGGTTAGATTTCTAAATTTCTGTGTAAAAAGTGTAATTGTTTTTTTTTTTTATCACATTCTATAGGAATGTATTAGATTATCAAGGATTGATGGAAAATATTGGTCCCATGTTAAGTCTACATCGTTCGATATGCAGAAAGATAGTGGTGTTAAGCTCAAGTGTCTATGTTATAATGTAATAATATCATTAAGTTTCTCTTCTTGAGGGTTAAATGCTGAAGTTTGCAGACCAAAAAATTAGAGAAAATGAAGGGCTACAAAGATAGCCAATATTTCAGGCTTAGGCCCTATAGGTCAGTGAGGACTCCAGACATAAGTGAACCTTTACTGTAACATCCTATAAATCCGTGGTGTCTCAAATTTTCTGTTCAATGAGATTATGGAGCCACAGAGGAAAGGGATTAATGATGTATAGTGCACCTAAGAAGAGTCACTTAGAGAGAAAACATTCTCTCAGGCTTTCACAGAGAGCAAGTTCATCAAGCAATGACTGTGACTCATCCAGATGGCTGACAATGACAAATATCTATAAACTGTTGTACATGGTTTCCGGGTAAATCCTGAGGGGATTTGACTGACCTTGTCAGATACAAAGGTAACATGTTTTGTCATAGGTCTTGCTTTAATTGGGTCTTAGCCATCCAGCAGAAAAGTTTAACTATATGGCATAAAAAGTAAAGCCATATTAATATTCTGAGTTGTAAAAGGCTCAAGTCAACAGCTTCCAAAATTGCCAGTTCTGCTGATAACCCACTACTATTTTGGACTATTGGACTGTGTATACAACTACTTTGTCTTAGTTTAATGAGAAGAAATATTTGTATTAATAGTGTTTAGAAAAGTTATCAACTCTGCATCTTTACCCTGAACAACTACTATAAAGACAATATGCATTGTATTAATTATTGTGGCTGTCCTACTAATGTGTTTTGGAACTGTCTCATTGTTATTTCTTTCTTGTTAAAATTAACAAAATTTAAAAAGTGAAGAAGTTCTTAAGCCTACTGAGAAACTTTCTTTAGTTTTTACGTAGCCTTAGTCATGCTTCAAAATATCAATATCTGTGCAGTATTTCAATATTTGAAAACTGAAAACTGGAAAAACATTGCAAACCTCTTCTTGATGCTTAAGCTTAACAAAAATGGAATATGTAGGGCACATTTTTTTTTTTTTTGTGGCACCAGGAATCAAACTCTTAACCTTGTACTTGCCAGGCAGGTGCTTACGCTGCTGAGCTATATTCCCCCACCCCTAATAGAACATTAAGAATAGCACAAACACAGCACACCCTGTTTTTTAAAAAATAATATACCTTTGATGTAAAACAAAATTAATGTCACATTGTTTATCTTTTCCACAAGGGAAGCTCTGTGAAAATTACAAGGAAAAGTTTTCATGGCTTGTGTGGCACTGAGAAAAATCAGTTAGTCTTAGACTTCAAGACTCTCTCCTTTTCTACAAAGCTTTAAAATAATAAAAGTTGTGAAACACTATGAAAGAAGTCCATAACTTTCTCCCTACCCCTTAGTTTCAACAATTTAGGTAATCTAGGAACCTTCTCTTGTCTTCATATTATCAATATTTTCTAGATTAACTCTTGGTCAGAATTACAATTCATTTCTTTGTCTTTAGGACTTCAAACTCCATCTACTAAGCAGCATTAGTGTGCATGTCTGAGATCCAGGCAATAACCTTTCCTTACACGCACCTGCCCTCTCCTTCTCAGGGGAAACCCTCCTATTGCATGCCCAGGGATAGTGTGGGCTGAATTATTAATCTCTTAATTCTTTCTACTCAATATAAACTTGCAGTGGTCTTTTTCAGTGTGCATTTGCCTGTTCTGTTCTGCTCTTGACATGTTCTCTTGACATATTCTACTTATGGTTTACATTTGACATATTCTAACTGCATGGGAACAAAACTTCTGTTTTTTCCAGAACTATCTCAACAAAATTACATCCCTATATCAATGCCAGTAGTGAAATTTCTACCTTTAGTAATGTTCCTGTTTGCACAATAATTTAGATGGCCATCGTCACAGTAAGCCTACACCTATGTTCTTCTTGTGCAAAGGCCAAGTAGATTGAGGCCTGAAAAGAGCACACTGGTTTTAGATTGGAACACTTTGCTTGTCTTTAAGAAATATTATTAATGAAGGATGATTTTTTCTCACTGAAATAGAATGAGATTCTGGGCAGGGGAGAAAGCTCAGCAGCATGAGTGCTTGCCTGGAAGGCTCAAAGTTCTGAGTTTGATCACTAGTACTGCAAAACAAACAAACAAGAAAGATCATCAAGTGAACTGAAATATGAATGAAATGAGTGGAAATGGCCATGGCTGGAGGAGAAGGCAGGATTTCTCATGACTTCTTAAACCAATTCAGGTTCAACATTTTCAAAATCAACCTCATTATTTCCTTTCCAGGATATGGTACAATCCACTGCAAGTTTGTGTTGCTGTTAAATAGCTTACCTCTCTCCATCAGTATCCTCAGAATCTACCACACTCTGCAATGAAATCTGAAGCATTCTGTTTTGTTTTTCCACACTGATGTCTGTTCCAACTCTATCATGAGACCCGAATCAAAGGTTCTCATTCCCTTTGCTATTGTTTAGATCCTTGCCACAACCTTCAAACTAAACACTCTCTCTATCCTTCTTATTTCATCTTCCAGACTCCTGACAAATTATTTGATTTCAAGCAAGTATCACCATGTCCTAACCTACCTTAACATCTCTGCTTTCTACTGCCAGTAGAACAGAGATCCAAATGTCTACCTGAATGTAGGGAATGCAAATTCATATTTTAGTTACTGTTCTAGCCCCTGTTTTTGCTAAACTAAAACTCCAGTCCCCCCTTAATTCCCACTGCTTCTCAAAGTCACAGGTCTTTCTTCTTCTGTTCATTAGGTAAAAGACCTACTTCTCCACCTCCACTACTATCTGTCCTAAGCTATGGCACATCTATCGGAATCACACCCAACCCACTGTCACTTTTCTTTGGATGATTTTTGCAACTCTTTCAAAGTAGAGTTTTATGTTCCTTTGCACCTGGAATAATTTGGATATAAATAGTGTCCCCTAAAGGTCTTTAGGTCCCAGAGACGTACTATTGGGATGCACTGTGTATAATCAAGATGGGGTCTATTGAGAAGTGTGTAGGTCAGTGGACATTTGTCCTTGAAGAGGGTGTGGAACCTGAGTTCTTCAGTTTTTTCTCTGCTTTCTATCTCTTGATGTGAGCAGCTTGCTCCTGTCGCTGCTCCCACCTCTACCATGTGTTACCCTCACCAGAGAGCCAAATCAATAGGCTATCTGCTCAAGGACTAAAGCCACTAGAACTGAACCAAATAAACCTTTTCTCTGTGTAAAGAAACACACTTTGAGATTTTGTCATAGTAATTAAAGTCTTACAAGCGCAGTTCCACTCTATCTTTCACATACAGTGTTAGCTCAGTGTTTATGGTTAATTGGTTCTGGGAGGTGTTATGCAATACAAAAGTGATAAGTAACAAATCAACTGCCTTGACTGGTAATGAGTTCCTACTCAATCAACTCAAAGTTTGCACCCAAATATTGTGACAAGATTTTTGTGTCAAAGTATGTCAAGTAGCAAATTCAACTAGTTTCAAAGCAGTTAAGTAAAACAAAAAATAATGATTATATGTCTGTTTCATTAATCACTGTGTACATCACACAGCACCACTGACTGTCTTACTTTGTTTTCCTATGCCTTTGAGGTTCATGGCCAACTTTTATTTGCTTCTGTACTGAAAACCTTAAATCCTAATATATAATTAGTGCTTAGTATGTTATGTTGATAAAGATGAAGAATTGTTAATTTTTTGAAAATATATTTGGTTGTTGTAGGGTCTCACTGTATAGCTCAGACTCATGGTGATCCTCCTGCTTTCAGCCTCCCCAGTATTGGAATTATAGGCATGGACCACTATGCTCTGACTCTGGCTGGCTCTGCCTGCCCTGGGGATATGGCTAGGACAATATGTAGTGCCGAAAATCAAACCGTATACCTGTACTTGCCTAAACTTGCCTAAGAAGGTGCTTTAGTCCACTGAGCTATCTCAATAGCCCCCAACTGGTCAAAAATTTTACGTTGAGTAATTTTTTGAGCCTATTTTCTACCTTCCCCTGAAAAATACGTATGCCTTTTCATTTTTATTTTACACAAACTCTCGTTCTCTTGAGTGTTTCATTCTCTGTATTTCTCTATTTGTTGAGCCCTAGGAGTTCTGATCCAAGTTGGAGAAATTTAACACTGATAATGAATTTTGATATTTTTGATAATTGCATAGTAATACAAAGTGATATATATCTATCTATCTATCTATCTATCTATCTATCTATCTATCTATCTGTGCCAAAAATATTTATTGGGAGTTTAAAGGTGAGATAGTGTTCTTTGACAAAACTGAATCACTCAAATTGTAAACAAACCTTATGAGTTAGTCGTTATTTTAATCTTCTTTTTCAAATTGTAAACAAACCTTATGAGTTAGTTGTTATTTTAATCTTCTTTTTCAACACAGTAAAACAGCCCAACATTGCATGGGTTGATTTTGCTGCTACACTTATCTAATCCTCTTTTCAGTGAGGCCTTTTGTTATGAAGAGGACTAAAGGTAAGGGTGGGATGACTTACAAAGCAACGTAACTGGACAGATGGAAGAAAATTCTGAGCATGTACTGGACTAAACATGAGCATAGCCATACTATTTGACCAAAATAAATATTCATTCTGCTAACATTTATTAAACTCAAACTTATAGGTCCTGAACTAGAGGCTGAATAGACAGACATGGCACAAATAATAACTGAGAAAAACGTGATAAATATACTGTACTTGGAAAGAAGTCTGTCTTCAGGAAGTAGCACTTTATGCACAAGGTTTTCAGAAGAGCCATTCATGCCTTAAACTTCTAGTCTACTGGTTCTAGCTTCGTTGAATAATTTATCAAGGAAAAATGCCTTTTATTTCAAAATAGCTTCTATTTTCTGTGCTTAGGGGCTGAAAAACTCTTTTAAAAGTCCTCTTTTTTCCAGGACTGACTAGAGATGATTGCACTGTATTTAGACAGGAGTTTAATTTAACCTTTAGAAATTTTCTGAGTGCCTATCATCTGCCAGGCAGTGGTAGGTGTTTTTTAGGCAGCAGTGAAAGAAAACAAACGGACTCTAATTCTCATTCTCACAGAATATACCTCATCGTACGCACTTTGGTGGGCTACAACTGAGTGGAAAAACATCTGCTATAAATCAACAAAGTTATTTATTCAAATTTCCAGCAGTAAGGTGGCACACCTCCAGTGATTTATTGTGCAGGATCCCCCCTTGCTGTGCATGCTCCTGCAAGGTCTCATTAGGATCTTTCAACTAAAAATATCTGATCCAGCTACATTTTGGAAAAGGAAACTGTTGAGGAATTCATTTTCAGCAGCTGAATGCCTCAGGAAGTTAGCAATGCCCTATGGAGCTTTATTCCTCTGGTCCTCTCATTTGAAACCAGCAGAGGTTGGAACAGTTCTTGGTTATTAACATCTAATGGCTGTTTTGTGACTTCCAAGTACGTTGGACTCCTCCTCCCAAGTCCCAGGGAATGGAAAGATACTTATTTGAATTTAATTAATTCAGGAGAGAGTCAGCCCAAAGGATAGTGAGTGAATGCACTGGGTGCTGAATGTTCCTTCATCTTTCCAGAAACTTTATGATAGGTTGGTAATTGCCAGGAGCATGTGAAAAGTCTCACCTAAGAAGCAAAGCCAAGGCCAGGAAGTGGCTCTCACGCTGGCCTTCCCCCTGTGCCACACCTGTGTTCTCACCTCTGTCTATACCTGTTTCAGTTCGGTACTCCTCTTGCAGAAAGCCCCTGCGGTCCAGGTAAAAGCTCCATAAAACACAGAGAAAAGAAACAAATGAAACCCAGTCTTTGCTTTCTTCTCCAGTCTTTCTTTCACTCCTAAATGTTTGCACAGAAATATTGTACTTTAAAAGCTATTTCCACATTAAAAAAGAAAATTTTCCATAATTTCCCTTTTCCCCAAATTTAAATGTAGACCTTACAGATGTTTTAGGTAGACCTTAGCTACAATGTGATTTTGAAGATGCTGTGAAATCCTGCACAGCTAATTCAATGGTGAACCCATTCATTCTCAAATTTTATTTCTGATGAGATGTCACATGTCAAACATTGTCTTAGGCATTGTTGATGTAGTAGTAAGTGGGATAGATAAGGTACAGCTACAGTTTGTGAACACTTTACTAAATAGCATCAACATTTACTCACCTGTTTAATGAGCATGTGTCATATACAGGCAGGGATCATGGAAGATTTGCAAATAAGCAATAAAAAGATCCAAAGTAGAAGTGCAGGATACATAGGCCTGGACAATTTTGACAGTATCAATGTGAAAAAGAGGAGAAGTCTTCAAAGGCATTTGGGAATCAGGATCCACACTGGGTATTTTGTCAGTGTGGAATTCCACATTGATGTGGGTGAGGATTGAAAGGATTTGAAATTTCTACTAAGTTTGTAGCATTGCTCGTTTTATTAAATAAAATGCAAAAATGGATAAGGGACATCAAGTGTATGGTAGATTTAGAGGGGAGGAAAGAATAATACTAATGAGACAATAAAGAAATAAAGAACTTAGTTTGGACTGAAGGTTACTGAATTTAAGATGAGACACCCATGTCATCTATCTATCTATCTATCTATCTATCTATCTATCTATCTATCTATCTATCATCTATCTATTTTTTTGTGGAACTGGGGATTGAAATCAGGACCTTACACTTGCCAGGCAGGCACTTGTGCCCCTCAGCTATCTCCCTAGCCCCTACTCATGTCATGTAGATGTAAGTGACAAACTGAGCTTTTCTAATATTAAGAAAGTACCACACTGCAAAAATCTGTAACAAATATGTATCTTCAATATTATCTAGTTTTTATTCAAGCTTTTATTCCCAAAGGATGTTCTATATCTTGAAACACAACTCAGAATCAAGTAAGATAAAATAGAAATAAGAGGGGGCCAGCAAGAGCTCAGAGGACTAAAGTGCCTGCTTAGGCAAACTTAGGCAGGTACAGGTACCACAGTTGGATCTCGGCACCACATGTCACACTAGCCCAACATCCAGGGCCAGATGAGCTGGCCACAGAGTCTGGGAATAATGATGCATGCCTATAATTCCAGTGCTGGGAAGGCTGAAAGCAGGAGGATCACCATGAGGCTGAGCTCTACCCCAGTCTATGTAACCTACAACCGAAACTGGGCACGGTGGTGCAAGCCTGTAATTCCAACCTTGGGGAGGTTGAAACAGGAGAATCAGTACAAGTCAGAGCTGTGTAGGAAGATCCTATATGAAATATAAAAATTAAAAAAAATAAATTTTCAGAAATGAGCTGTTGAAAACCATACACCTAAAGTGTGTCAGCAGCTGAAAGCAAAATGTGTGGCACACAATGACAACCATCCTCCTAGCTGTCAGTCCTGTCATGTGCCCTGGGAATGGGTCCACATAGTTTTCATCCTGGAGATTGGTGACTTAGTGAAAAATTAACAAGATTTTGGAATACATTGAACATTTTTCAATGTTTCTATAATTAGAAAAAAAACATTCAGTTTTGTTGAAACTGGATCATATAAAAAATAAAGCAAAATGAAAAAAAATTAGAAGTTTACCTTCATTGCTCCATGTTGTTCCTAAACAACCTTTTCAGTTCAAAAACGTGGCTGGAACTGTGTGAGACCTGACAGACTGGAGTCTTAGAGAAAATAAAGCCAGCCTCTATAGGCTGAGCTGCATTAGTGTAATGAAATACATAGTTGGAAGCCAAGACATGACCTCAGGGAGCACAGATGCATCAAGCCCACCCAAGAACTTTCTGATGATGTTCTTTGCTGTAAAATTTCAAAGTGAAGAGAAGTATAAGGAGAGGATACACATAGGATACACTTTGGACTCCTTATTTGAGGCCTATGCTTTAAAACTCTAGTAGAAGGTCGGGTACAATCTATAGTAGCTAAATCAGGGCAGTTTCCAAGGGAGAATCCTATCCAATGTTCCTCTGAATGGGACCTGGAGATGCCCTGGGAAAAATCACAAAGGACAGATTAATTACCCAAGGAGCTTGCTCTGATGGGAAGTTTCAATATTTACTTCTCATGAAATTATTCTCTTGTTCTTTTATGACTTATTTTACTTAAAAAGTTTAATATTATTTTATATTATAATACTTATATTTTACTTCTGTTACAGTATGTTATGTGTACTCACCATAGTTAAAATATATCAAACACACACACACACACACAAACATTAATTTAATCGTACATTGCTCTAGCACTAACAGTTAATCTTGACCTACAGAACTTCCCATTAAATGATCCTGAACTTAGCTTTTGAGGAAGTGATTGGAGAGAATTTTCTGATTTGCTTCTGTGGAGAGAAAACAACCGGATTTTAAATTGATAATTATTAAATTTGAGAG
>PVKN010033863.1:0-11932 GCA_004027915.1 Capromys pilorides
AATAGATTTGATGATAAAAATAGATGATGTATCAACCTCTGTTAATCAGCTATTCTTGTTTTGAAAAACTGTAACGTATGTATTGTTATATGTTACCCTGTTTCTAACTTTGCTTTTTTTCTTGCTCTTGTGTTCACTCTTCAAAATAAAAGAAAAATATAATAAAGAAAAACCAAATAAGTAAAAACAAACTTGTTTTATAATTTTCTTTTGTTTACATATGTTACAGATTTTCACAGCAAGAATATAGCAACAACATAATTTTAATGAGGGACTTTGGCACCCCATTGTCACAGAGAAATACGTGAACTAGACCAAAAAATTAGCAAAGAAATAGCAAAATAAAAACAAACTTGTGAGCAAATGGACTTAGTAGACTTTTACAGTGTTCTACCCAACAGTGTCAGAATGCACATTATTTTCAGCTGCACACAGAACATTCTCCAAAATAGACCATACACTAGCTTATATAACATGCTCAATTAAATGCAAATGAACTAAAATTATACAATGCATATTATCTGACCATAGTGCAATGAAACGAAATTATTGACAAGAAAAATTGCAAAAACTCCATAAACACGTGGAAATTAAATAATAACTTCTAGAAAAAAACATTGAGTCACAGAAAAGTAAAAGAAGTTAAACATTATTTATAGCCGAATGAAATAGCAGATACAGCTTGTCAGAACCTGTGAGATGCAATGAAAACAGCCTTAAGAGGGAAATTTATGGCAGTGAACAATACATCAGAAAAACAGAACAAGCCCAAGTAAACAGCCTTATGCTTCACCTCAAACTTCTAGAAAAGGAGAGAAAGTCAAGCCTGAAGTCCAAACAAGGCAGTGAAGTGTAAAGATCAGTGCAGAAATTAACACAATAGAGACTAAGAAAGCAATACAAAGCATTAATGATTGGAAGAATTGGTTCTTGGAAAGAATAAATAAAATTGATAAGACCATGGTCAACCTTATCAAAAAGGAAAATAAAGCCCTAAAAATCATGCAACGTGGGATGAAAATAAAGCACAGAAGAAATAGATTCCTAGATAAAAATGAATTAGCAAAGCTGAATTAAAAAGATAAAAATCCTGAATAACTCAATGTCAGTAAATGAAATTGAAAATGTAATTAAAACCCTACCAACAAAGAAAAGTTCAGGTCTTGAAGAATTCACAGCTGAATTCTGCAAGAAATTAAGGATTTAATACAAATTCTTCTCAAACTCTTCAGTGAAAAGTAAAGGGAAGCAGTTCTCCCAAACTCATTCCTGAAAGCAAGTGTTATTTTGATACCTAAACCAAAGAAAGACCCAACAGCCAACTATATATTAAATGGACAAAAGCTGGAAGTTTTCACTTTAAAATCAGGAAAAAGACAAGGATATCTACTGTCAACACTCCTATTCAATATAGTTATGGAAACATTAGCCAGAGCAATTAGACAAGAAAGATAAATGAAAGGAATAAGGTTTGAAAAGGAATGAATGAAATTAACATTATTCACTGATGACATGATACTCTACATAGAAGACTCCAAAAACTCCATCAGAACACTTGTAGATTTAATAACCAAATTCAGTAGCATAGCTGAACACAAAGTCAGCACTCAAAAATCAATAACATTTCTGCACACAACAACAAACACATCAAGAGAGAAATTAGGGAAACTATATCTCTCACAGTAATGTTCAAAAAGAAAAACCTAAATATTTAGGAATAAATCTCACAGAGGAAGTAAAGCATCCATACTTTTTTGTATTTCAGGGAAGGGTCTACAGGGTGTTTAGTGTCTCACTACTAGATTGAATTTGTAGTAATCCTTCTGTTTATAGCCTCCCAAGAGCTGGGATTACAGGCACATGCCACCACACCCAGTCTCAATTGCTGTCTCAATGTGCCCCTGGGGTGGGGCTAGTATAGCAGGCCTGGGGATTGAACCCCCGGCCTCTGCACCAGCTTGAACTTGCTTTAATCCATTGAGCTGTTTGGACAGCGCCAAGATCTATACATTGAAAATTGCATTTCTCAGGGGTAAAAAAGAGAGAGAGATTGAAAAGGATTTCAGAAAATGAAATTCTCGCTCCTGGATAGAAAAAAAAAAAAAAAAAAAAAAAAAAAAAACAATATTGTGAAAATGGCCATACTCTCAAAATTGCTACACAAATTCAATATCTCAATTAAAATACTATTAGTGTTACTCACAGGTCTAGAGAAAATGTTCCTAAAATTCACCTAGGACCAGAAGAGACTAGAATAGCAAAAAGAATCCTGGATAACAAACGCAAAGCAGGAAGCATCAAAATCTCTTACCTGACATTATAGTACAAAGCTACTGTGATAAAAATCAGCATTGTACTGACAAAAAAAAAAATAGACCTGAGAATCAATGGAACAGATTAGAAGATGCAGACACAACTATAAACACTCTCAGCCACCTTATCTTTGATAAAGGGGCCAAACACACTCACTGGGAGAAAGTTAGCCTCTTTAATAAATGGTACTGGAAAAAATAGTTTTTCACATGTCAGAGACTAAAATTAGATCCATGTCTATCACCATGTACTAAACTATAGTCTAAACAGAAGAAAGAGTTAAACATTAAAACAGAAACATTAGATCTGCTGGAGGAAAAAGTAGGTAGAAATCTTAAAAACTTAGGACTAGGTAGAGAGTTTATGAACAAAGACCAAACTGCATGGGAAATACTTCAAAGAGTCAACAACCAGGATCTTATCTTATGCAAGTTTTTGCATATCAAAAGAAATCACTAACATTAAAAAGAATACTCATGAGTTGGAGGAAAACGTGTAGCTGACTGTCCCTCAGATAAAAGACTTCTCTCTAGAAGATATAAAGAATTACAAAAATCAGGCCCCCAAAATTCAAAGACCCAGTTCAAAATGAGCATCTAAGATCAATATACTCTTCTCAGATGAAGAAACATAAAAGGCAAACAAATATACAAAAATGTGTTCAACAGGGCCAGGGTTCAGCAACATAAGCACCAGCCTGGCAAGCACAAAATCCCAACTTCAATACTGGGTGCAGAAAAAAAAAAATTCAACGTCATTGTGCATTTGAGAAATGTAAATTAAAAAACATTGAGATTCTACCTCATCCCAGAAAGAATGGCTGTCTTCAAGAAGTCAACCAATACCAAGTGCTGGAGGGATTAATGGGGAAAAAGGAACGCTTCTCCACTGTTGGTTGGAGTGTAGACTGGTACAACCACTATGGAAATTAGCGTGGAGATTCCTCAAAAAACTAGAATTAGAGATCTCATTTGATCCAGCTATTCCCCTCCTGCATACTTTTCCAAAAGAACCAAAAACATAATACCACCCTTGTTTATAGGAGCACAATGTGTCATAGCTAAATCTTGGAAACAACAAAAATGCCTATCAGTTGAAAAATGGGTACAAAAGATGTAGTATTTTTATACAATAGAGTATTACTCGGCTTTAAAAATAGATAAAATTGAAGTTTTTGTAGGTAAATGGCAACAATTAGAGACCATATTTATAAGTCAAAGTCACTTAGAAACATTAAAGTCACATATATACACATTATATTGTCTCCCTAGTGTAAGAATCTGAAAGAATAAATAAAATGAGAAAGGTACAACAAATAAATTGTGAAAGGGAAAGAAACTTCTCAAAGGAAAGGAACAACTGGAATGTGGGAAAAGAGTAAAGAGAAAAGGAATGAAAAAAATATATGTATACATATAGCTGAGATAACTGTACTGATGATTTCTCCTGGCCTATTGAAAGGAACAGTTATTGCTTAATTTGTTTTCTCTTTAATTTTTTGACCAACTTTTCATGCTTATATCTAGCAATTTGAACACATAATTTGAAGAAAACAATATGAAATATAACAACTGTTCTTGAATTTCTATATTTTGTTTAGTGAAATTCTGTATCATTTTTAGTGGTCTCTTTTTTATTTTATTGGCTTTAAAAAAAGAAAAAATCATAAGGAAGTTTAAATACAATAAAATTACAAAAAAGAACTATAACCATCCTCACAGACAACAAGGACCTGAGCTCCTCGGACAATAAGATTTGAGTTCATATCAGAAAAACCAGTGTGACAAGCTTCTTCAGGGGAATCAATAGCACATTATCCTCCTAACCTATTCTCATTTTATGCTGTTGGCAACAATTCTTGGGTAGGCCTTCTACACTTAGAACCATGTTGATTCAGTTCAGCTGGGTGTTACAAGTTGACCATTAGTTAATCTACCACAGTAATTAGTAAGCTTAGTGGGCCTTGGGGCTTTCCATCACTATAACAAAGTATTTGAGAAAACCAACTTATAAAAAGAAAAGATTTGTTTTAGTGCACCATTTTGAAGGCTCCTAGTTATGGTCAGTTGACTCTACTGCTTTGGCCCTTTGGTGAGGCAGAACATTGTGACGGTAATACATGGTAAAGAAAATCACCTACCTCTTGTGTGGAGACAGAAGAATCAATGGAAGGAACTAGCGTCCTATCATCCTTTGAGGAAACATCTCCAATGACCTAAAAGCCCTACTTATTAAAGATAAATTTAACTTCTCAATAGTCGTATCCTGGAACCAGACCTCTAACACACAGGCTTCTGAAAGACATTTAAGATCCCAATTATATTCAGAATCAAATGTAATCTTAAGACAAAGTGAGAATTTCCCTTATCTTCTATAGCTCTGCTTTCTACAGTGCTTCTGATACACTAAGTCATAAGAGACTAGGGAGCCCAAAGAAAAGTTCACTGTAATAAGTGGGATAGATTTGTTTATTGCTTTTACTTTAAACCATAATTATGGGAGAAGATTAGTCTGCAAAATGATACATCCCAAGTATACACAGTGTATATATTGCCTAATTCCATAAAGGTAGGCCTGGATATGAAGCTTCCTGTGTGTGTCTACATGTCTTTTCACGAATATATGAGGACACATTTCTTCCCACTGTAGCTCTTCCTAAAGGGTCATGACCTTCTGTTCCTAAGTGTAGTTCCCTTCCCTAAGGAAATTCAGTGCTCTGCTTTGTTAGGCAGCTACAAGCGTCTCACAGTACAGTGTCCCTCCCACCTATCCTGGGGTCCAGCCCCAATATATGTCTCTGACCCTGACACTCCTAGATCATCTTGTAGCTCCCAGAAACCACTCTTCCCTTATCTGTCATTTCCCCAAAGTTAACCTTGTCATAAAACAAATACTGTCACAAATCATGTCTGAATGGCAGGCCAAAACAGCTCATCCAAAATGAACCATCAGCCAATCTGGTTTGTTAGAAGGCCAAAGTCAGTTCAATGAAGTCCATGTAAGAGATGATCCATGCTGTTTTAGTTGAATTTGCTCTGACTAGCTCATAGGGCTAAGTGCAGTACCTGTCTCCTGGATTAGAAGAGTCCACAAAGTCAAGAGCTGCCACAGCAAAGTTGTGATTTTTCCTCAGGATCCTCATCTTATCTCCATCAATATACTGGAAAGCACTCCAGGGCAAGCACTGTGTCATCTTCCCCGACGAATACACTAATGTTTAACATTAGTGTAGGGTAGCACATTGCTGGGAAAGAAACAGCCAACTCAAGCTGAATACCTTGAGGAGAATGTTACCATGTCTGACCCAAAAGCGTGTGAGGAGGAAGCAGAAAAGAGATGTAACTGACTTTGTTTAAAGAACACTTTTACCATATGCCAAATCCATTGCACGAACTGAACTGAGACTAAAACCACCCCCTCACAATCCTCCTTCCTACCCTACCCCATTCTGTCACTTTCCTGGGTCTCCAGTGGCTGAGCTCACCTGGAACCCAGAAGGCACAGGAGCCTGCTGAGGTATCCCATGTATATCAGCCTCCCAGCACATAGGAGAATCTAGAATTGGGGAAAATGGAGTGGTGAATTAACCCAGTATATGTTACTCTCTTTGCATCAGCATCTTATATCCTAAATTAGGGAGTCATGAAGAATCACAGTCCTGAGATGGGGGGAGAGATTATAAAAATACTAATGTTTCTGTGTGCATAAAGCTTTTCTTGATGTGCTTCAGAAGGCTGATAGATGGCCCTCCAGGCACCCTTTGAATGCCTCTGTTGATAGAGACGCCAACACTTGGGAGCACTTCTAATTATAACTCTCCACAAACTAGGTTTTCAAAAGTGCCTGGTTTTGTTCCCAGATGTCACCAAAATAAGTCTAAATCTCCAACTCCTTTTCCCAAGGATGCTCGAGCCTTAAAATTCTCTATTTTGTGCATGGATAGCAAATTTCTTAAAAGGAAGGAGATGGGGAGGTTACTAACCAAGTAATAGCTAATTTCTCAAGCAAAAATTGAAGAGACGTCAAGTTGCCAAAAGGGAAAGGAAACTGCTTCTCTCCTTGTGTCCCACCATAAAACATCAGAAACTCAGAACATTTCAAAACATGTGACAAGGAAATCCCTGAGACCCAGAAGTGGGACTCTTCAGACAGATTTAATTATATTTCAAAGCCACATGCTTTGAATCTGTGAGCCAACTCCAACTCCCCTCTGCAAGACAGAAGAAACCAAAGCCCATAGAAGCCGGTAGCCAATGTCATTAATGACAGTCTAACAGCTAAATATACTGCTTGCCCACTCAAAAAACCTCAGGGCTGCCAGTTATTTATATTCCGGCTTTGCAAAATCTCATCTTGCAGAAAGTTTTCTGCATGGAAAAGGACAGGTCATTTGCGTGAATCAGTATAAAACTGGGACAGTAGTTTATTTGTTAGACCAGCAACTCATGAGAAATGGGGTGGGGGTTTTGTTTTCTATAGCAGTAGCAGATCAAGCCAGCTGGCACAATGCCTGAAACAAATAACCAAGAAACAAACTAGATCTGTGTGAAAAGTGGTGAGAAAGTTTAGAGTTGAGAAGGCAGGGAAGGGAAACTGCACAGGGAGTTCAAGTTGGCCAGCAGGGCAGACAAAGGAAAGGTTTGCAAGCTCTCTTCTTAGTGAACTCACTCTGGTGGGGGACCAGAGAAGTGAGTGCTCCAGTTCCGGCCTCCCACCTATTGTCCACTGTCCCCACATCCGCATTCCACTGAGAGCCCTGGATTTGTCTCCTTTTTCTCATTTTAAACATTGAATTAAATTTGGTTGCTTCTGTTTCCTTCACTTCTACTCAGCAGCTGCAGACCTGGAAAAATCAGGGTAGGAATACAAAGAGGGAGGCTTTGTTATACTGAATAAACTCTGCACTGAATAAATACAAATGCCACTATATTCCTACCAGGGAAGTCATTATTTTAACTTTATTATTATCTTAAACTGTATAGTCATTTAATTTATGTCCAGTAAAATTCACTTTTTTGCTGCACAGTTATTTCTGGCTTTTCATAACTGTCATAAGGAAGACCCAGAACAGTCTAGTTAACCTACAACTTAACCTTGTGCTAAACCTTTGTGGTCAGACCCTTTCTATGCCCAACCTTAACCCATATGCATCACTGAGAGTTTTGCCTCTTCTAAAACATCATACAAATAAAATCATGCAGCATGCATAGCCAATAGGGTCTGACTTAGCCCCATCTTATAAGTAAGTCAAAGAAAGCTCAAAGAGGGTGAGAAATTAGCCCAGAGTCACAGAACTAGAAAAGTTGAGCAAAAATATAAGTGTACATCTACTGATTGCAAATCTTGTCCTTTCTCTGCTATACTGAGCTGGACCTCTGCCTGGCTTCTGTCTCATCTTCGCCATTAGAATGTGGCAAGAGCCAATAAAACCATGGGGGCAGAAAGACTTTGGAAAGTATGAAGTCCTTTGTGTAAGGCACACATTGCTTATTGTGTCTATCAGTCTTTGTCCCCTGCCAACCATTTTACAGGGAAGCACTGAGCCTTTGAATCACACTACAGAATTTAGTGGCACCCTTTGAAACTGGGTAAGATTAATTTATTTAAAGAAGCACACTTACACACACACACACACACACACACACACACACACACACTTTCACTATTGCAAGAAGCATATCAGGAAGCCAAAGAACCTGTCTGGTTGAAGAAAATGGAGCACTGTTTCCCACACAAAAGAGACACCACCACAGATGGGTTTCATGGAATCTGGGCTTGCAGGCTGTTTCGGTCATCTGAAGAGGATTTTACTATTCTCAGAACATGAAAGTAACTGCTGTGAAATAAAATTTGACTTGACTCTTATGTCACAAGAAGTAAACATCATCTGCTGGCCTGATGGCTTGGACGCCTCTCTCCAAACTGCTTCTGCCAAAGGATTTGAAATGTTTGTTTGTAGCCTGGACTCACCATCGGGATATTTAGAGCAGCACATGCCGCAGTCCCATGCAGTGGACTCCTCTCAGTGAGGATGAAGCTGCAAAACTGTGGCTTTCTGGAAGCCACATAAATATCGTTTGGCCCTTCCTCCATTGCTGCTCTCTGCGTTATCTAAACCAAATGTCTCCTTTGCTTTGTTCCTGCCACACATGTGCAGTCTTAGAAATAGATCTAGCAAAGACCCTTGACATCTCTCAAACCCTAGCCCTGCACCTGCACTGCCCAAGGGAATTTAAGGTATGCTATGTCATTTTAAAAAACTTGTAGTAGTCATATTTTAAAAAGTAAATGGAAACAATTACAATTCATTTTAACAATATGTTTAGTTAAACCACTATAACCCAAATATGCAATCTAGACACAGTTTTATGAGTTTTTTTCATATTAAGTCTCAAAAATCCAGTGTGTATTTTATACCTGTAGCACATCTCAGCTTGCTCCGGCCACATTTGTAGCATAGTATGACATGACTAACAACTGCTGTGGTCAACAGTGCAGCTTAAGAGGCAGAGCTGACTCCAGTCAGCACACTTAACATGAACTTCAACAAGTTACTTAAGCTTTCTGAACCTTTGTTTTCTCATCTAAAAATGACCATGATGCCTACTCCCAGAGTGGGTGCATGTGAGGATGCAGTGACATCATCTGAGCGAAATGGTAAGTGGCCAAGGAATATGAGTTGTTGCTGGAAGCATAATTGCTATTATTTTTGTTAGTATCATTCCTGTTATCACTGCTATTAGGAAAGTTGGACCTCATTAGCTGCTGTTGGATTTCTCATGGAAGTGGAAGCAGGAATTACATTTGCTACCTCCAAGGTATAAGGGAATTAGACTATAAAGGGAATAAAACAATTATTTTTTTGTTATCCAGAATTGAACTTAGGACCTTGTGCTTGTTAGGCAGGCACTTACGCCACTGAACTATCTCCCTGGTCCTCAATTTCTTCCATTTTTTTCTTTTTTTTTTTTTTCTTGTATTTTAATACATAGTTCAGACTCACAGTGACCCTTCTGTCTCAGCCTCTCCAGTGCTAGAATTACAGGCATGCACCACCCCACCCAGTTTCAGGGCTAGCACTGTGCACCCAGAGTTCTAGGGCTAGCATTGTATGTGGTACTGGGGATTGAACTTGGGTCCTTGTGCTTCCCAGGCAGGTACTTAGACCACTGAGCTATCTCTCATTCTTCAAATTTTATAATACTTCAGAGTTTAAACAACCATTTTCTCTGTAAAATTTCTTTTGTAGTCACATGGACCTGCACCCTAGAAACTGCCTTATCCTCTTTAGGATAAAAAAAATAAGGCACAGAAACATTATGTAAGGTGCTCAAGATTTGCCCAGGCACAACCCTGGGCATAACTACAATACTTTCATCTTCAAAGTTTTCAGCCTCAGGCTTGGCTAGAGCCCCCAAAGCCTGAATCTGACCATTGTATCTTCATGTCACATGTACTGGGACAAGTTACCTTACCTTTTTGGGTCTCCCTGTGCTGTGTGAAGGAGTTGAAAAGGTTAGATGTAGCAGCTTTGTACAGTGAGTGACAGGATGTCCCACAGGTAGTAAACACCCATCTTACGCTGATTCCCTAGCCTCTAGACCCGTGCTGAACCCTCCAGCTGCACACCAAGTTGATTAGGTTGCTGTTGGCAGAGCAGGACAGACCTCATCAATGACCAGTAGCTTTAAAGCTACACTTAGTTAGATCAGAGAATCACTAAGTGGATGTGAGCGAGCTCTGGCCTCCTGCTTTCGATGCATGTTGACTGACTTTAGGGTGCACATCTGGATTCATGTGTTTTTCTTTTGCCATGACACTTTCCTCATCCCGCAGGATCACATCAAGGGGCCTCATATTAAAGCCATCACTACCGTTCAGCCGGCGAATACTATGCTGAGATCTTCATTTGAAAGCAAAGTGGGGGGAAAAATCGCTGACCCTTAAGGCAAGTGTGGCTCAGGGTCTCAGCAGGACACACATGGTTCCCCCCCTTTGACAAAAGTTAAGAACTTAATGAAAGTGTTCTCTTGATTACAAAAGGCTGGGAGAGGCTGCATTCACTGAGACTTGCAGGGTGAAGGTATAAATCCAGAAAGTTACTGGAAAAGGAGAACGTAGCTGTAGCTGTATGAGTATTCCTCAGCTTGTGTACTGAAAACTTATCCTAAGTTGAAATGAATTTAATATGACTAACTTGCAGAACCTCTTAGCCTAGTAACACAGCACTAAAAGATTCTCAGTGGCTCTCCGCATGGCCATGGAGCTAAGTAGGAGGTACAATTCACTGTCTCTGCCCAGCATGGCAAGAGAGGACCTTACTGAATGTCCCTGGAAGGGTAAAAAAGACCAAATCATGCCACAGTTTCTACTGAATTTCTATTGCTATTGCAATGTAATAAAGTAGAAAAACTGTAAGGTGAGCCATCAGAAGTCAGAACTATTTATACCTAAGGCCTGCCTGACAGGAGATAACACTCTCAGTAGAAAGAGACCACCAAATTGTAGAGGAAGTAACAAGGGAATTAAGCATCAGGACTTTACTCTCTAAGCTTTTGATATGCATCTGATTGGCCTCGTCCAATGGAAAACCAGAGAGGAAAGGGGCCCAGGGATTGAGTCCATGAAGATCAGCACAGAGTGGAAAAAGAATAGAGAGTTACATCGTAGGGGAAAATAGAAAGTGTTCAGCATAAGCCACCACACTTTAGAACCCTTCCGCAAGTGATTATCCAGCCCTAAACTTCAGTGGTATTTTGGAAGAGAACATATCTTTCCTGTTGTCCTCCAAGTTCTACTCCTGCAAAGACTAATGTCTTCACTAACCTATAAAGTTCTTTCCAGAATCTGTTGGAGATGGGTGCAGTGCTTTAAGGTGTAAAATGAGAAGAATATATTTCATGTAAACTGAAGTAATAGCCAAAATGTCTTGCTCCCAAGAACTGATTTCCTGTGGCTCTGATAGTTTTATTTCAAATCTTTATGGTTAGGAAACGGTTAAATCAAAATAAAGAGCCCTCCCGCCCCCCCCCCCACACACACACAAGCAGTCCCAAAGGACCTAAATAGTTGGTCCCCACACCTCATAAAACTCTAGGAAACCACAATAGTTGACAGTGGTTTGGTATATAAGTTTAGAAAAGGGAAAAAAAGGAGGGAACTGGTCAGACATCATATGATAACCCCTAAAAAAGGGGAATCTAGTTTTCACTTTTCAGCTGACTCTTGACACAGACACAGAATGCTCAGAGTCAATCCAGGGAAGTAGAAATTGGAATTTCAGGGAATTGTCAGTTTTAAAGAAGGGGACTTTTCTTCCAGAGGAATTTGCTCATATTTGCTTACTGCTTTGCATACAAAATTCTTGAGTGATTATATAGCTAATACACACAATTCTTAGATAATGTGTATTATTTATACACATATAAATTCATTATGAATACATGATACATAAGGAAATAAAGATCAGTTGTCTTTTATCCTATTTGATAAAAATTCTGTTGATAAGCTTTCAATAAATCTCTGTGTATATATATGTGCTCTTCTCCCTCTTTTCCTATGGGATTATATCAATTATTCTTCTCAGTCTTTAGCATTCCGACTACCCCAATCTAAAAGA
>PVKN010033864.1:0-11950 GCA_004027915.1 Capromys pilorides
TTCCTGAATTGATTTGTACATTCTGCCTATGCCCGCCCCCTTTGGTACTTCAGAGTCTTCTTTGAATTCTAACGGACCTATGTTTGCTTCAGTAAGATGGCTTAGAAATTTCTTCTGGATTATTAAAGACAAACTGGTGTGGGTCCTTGTCCAGGCTTCCATGGTTCACTTTGTGTGTGTGTGTGCGTGTGTGTGTGTGTGGTGTGTGGCCAGCTCAGCCTGCCGCAGGGTGGGGCTGACACAGAATGTGATGCCGGGGATTGAACCAAAGTCCCTGCACACCTGCCTAAGCTTGCCTAAGCAGGCGCTTTAGACTGCTGAGCTATCTCCCTGGCCCATGATTCCCTTTCCTGCCTCTGCAGTCCAGTGAGTGGTAGAGTGAGTTAGAGGGATCCTTGGTCAATGCAGGATGCACACAGTCAGCATGCTTGCTCTGTGAAGGTGTGTTGTCTGGGAATGAACGTGGTCCACATTTTTATCCCATTTTCCTTCATTGTCACTAATTTGTGGCTTTATAGCATGTCCCTAAAATGTGTCCTAGTCAGTGCCTGACTAGGAATTAAGCTGGATGGATTGAAGATGCTGTAAGTGCTGAGGAATTTCAATGAATAGGGCACTTGGGTTGACAGAGAAGATGCAAAAAATAAAAGGTTATCGAAAGTAATTTTACATGGCTTAGCAGATTCTGTAAAAAAATAGCAATGCTATGTAGCACCTCTAAAGAATGCCTTCCTGGCTTTTCTCATCTTGACAGGATGGGCAGGAGGGAGGGCCTTGGAGCTTGGAATCATCCACAGGCATCTAAATGTCAACTTAGACACAACTTAGACTGTGACGGGCTTCAAGTGAGCAGCTCTGGAAGTGAGGTTTGGGATATTTGATTATTTATTCATTTATTTGTTTATTTATTTGATAGAGGGTCTCACTATGCAGTGTGAACTCAAAGTGGTCTTCCTGTGTCAGCCTCCCCAGCGCTGGGATTGCAGGCATGTGCTGTCATGCCATGTTTCCAGGCTGGCACTGCGTACCCAGGATTCTGGGACCAGCATAGCATGCAATAGTGGGGATTGAACATAAAACCTTGTGTTTCCCAGGCAAATGTTTGTGCCACAGAGCTATCTCCTCAATCCCTGGATATATGATTATGTACAGATTGTAAGGAAAGACAACATGTTTAGAATGCATGCAAGAAAGGTGTGTACACTATGAATCAGAGAGCATTGTATTCTCTTCTGAACATTTCAGAAAATCAAAATATCATAGCTTCCTTTTGTTGTACAGAGCTGAGTTAGAAGGAAATATTGCAGCCAATCAGGCAGGAGTGGGCTCTTGAAGGAGCCACTGGGGAAGACAAGATACCTCACAACTGCGGGAGACACAGACACCTTCTCTGTGGGCCAGACCTCAAGACAAAAGATAAAACAAATGCACCCAAATACTTCCCTAGGGATAGACAGCAGGGACTGATATTCTACTCAGGTCGCTATCACCTTGAGAAAGCCAGAAGAGTCACTAACCCAACCCCTACAGGAAAAGCCCCAGTTCTGTATTCATGTCCACTTGCTACATGACATTTCCTTCATTTGATCCTGATTTAATCAGTTTTACCTGAGCAAGTATGCTTGTAACCTTACTGGCTGACTATAGCTTTGTTCCATCTCATGCCCACCTTGTGAGTTCCCATGTTTCCCACCTTTCCCACCTGCCTTACCCTCATGGATTTACTCTATAAAATCCCTAAAAAAAGCAAGGTCCTTGGGTTCACCTGAGGAACTCAGGTCCCCTTCTGTCACTCTCTCGGACAGAAGCTTTCTTTCTCTCGATCAATATGTTCTGCTCTTAACCTCTGTTGTTCCTAAAATCCATTCTTCAATTTCACAGAACACAAACTCCTCCCAGATATTTAGCAGGTTGGGCATTTCATTCCCCTGTATCATTTTTTCCCCTTTCTTCTCAATCACTAGAATTCTGCCTTGATAAACAACAACCTCCTGGAGGAAAATATACAGTTAGCTCTCTATAGGTTGAAAGCTCAGCACTGCAACTGGCTCTGAGATCTTTTTCAAAGACTATGCTTACAGTTAGCATCCTCATCTATAAAATTAAGGTAAACTACTTACCGATTTTAGTAAAGAATGGCAACTAATGCTCCTCAGCGTGTAGTACATTCTGATCGTTTTCTAAATGTGTCATCCAGTGAGCTTTTCCAGTAATCCTGCAAGGTGAAAGCTAGTATAGTTTTTTTTTTTTTTTTTTTTTTTTTTTTTTTTTTTTTTTTTTTTTTTTTTTTTTTTTTTTTTTTTTTTTTTTTTTTTTTTTTTTTTTTTTTAGATGAAAAGAGAAAGACATTAAATACTTAACTGAAACTATAAAATCTGCGACTTGTATGAGTTTAACCAAGGTAGCATGCTGCCAAAGCCTGGCTAATTCACCACTGTGCTATAATCATGATATTCTGTGTGGTATGCAGGGCTAGTGACTGTGCCAAGAAATGTGACATTCAGGTGCCATTACTGGCAGGATTTTGTGTGCTCATGAGAAGTGGCCTCATTCCTTCCCCTCCTGTAGTCAGCTTTCTGTCACTGACAAATACCTGAAAAAGGCCACTTGGCAAGAGGCAATGTTTCCTCCACTCCGGGTCTGTGGGTCCCTCTGATGGCTTTCGGTGAAGCAGAGCAGTGCATCCTGGAGCAGGCGGTGGAGGCAGAGGAGAGATGCTTAGCTCGTGGCCGCCCGGAAGTGGGCCCCAGAATGCTGAGCCCTCGAGTCCAGGGCCACAGGGACCCGCTTCCTCTAAGCAGGCCCCCTCCCAGGTTCCCACCACTTCTTCAGTCTATGAAACTACAAATCTATCAATAGAATAATCCATGCCTGAGGGTGCAATCACCTGGTGGCAGGCCTGCCTCTGATGGCTGCTGTGTTGGGGACCAAAGCCTGACAGACAGAACTTGTGGGGACAGTTCAGATCCAAACAGTGACACGCTCCTCACCCAGCATTCACCAGGAGGCAAATAGAGGCATCAGCTGGGTCTAGGATCCCCATCACGGTCTGGAGAAATTACAGCTGTAATCCCAAGGAAAAGTTCCTGAGAGTCTCACCTAGAAATTCCAGTCTGTCCTTTCCAGTGTGCCTCAGAGTGAGAATAAAGGGGACAAAGAGGCAGCCAAAGTTGTGGGAGCCTAAGGGGTCTTACATTCAGTGGGGACAAAGGCTACACCTGGGTTTTATTAGCTCATGAAGAGAGAGGTGGCTGAGGTATGACCATGACAGCGGCTGGAGCTGGGTCGGGTAGGTGGCACAGTGGTCCCTCTGCCATCTGCAGGGAGGTGTGCAGAAGGGCGCCAGGCAGCCTATAGATTTGGAGGAAGCTGCACAACACAGGCTGTGCTACAATCTCAACCTTTATTGCCCGGGATCTCACTACCTCTTTCTTGGAATCCCAACCCAGCCATCAGTGGGGCTGGAGTCTGGCTTGGGGCTGGGTGGGGGTCTCAGCCTAGCTCACATGAGCAGGAGGGAGCCCCCAGTGAGCCTCCAGGCCTGCTGCATCCCTCAAAGGCTGCACCTCAGTGGTGCCTCTCTGGGTCCATTCGCACTACTCAAAGCCAGTGGAAGGGGCAGGCATCTTCCTGATCAGCTCTGGGAGTATCAGCAAGCAGGAATGGGGCCAAAGGTGAGCCAAGTGGAAGTGAATCATCTTCTTTTGCGGAGAACCTTCTTTTGGGGGGACCCTCCCAGTGTTCTCCACAATAGGCATCTAGATATTGTTAATAAATGAATGGAAGCGTGGCTTCTGTGGCACAGCCAGCAGCTGTGGCGATGCTTTGTCCCTGAATCGATTGAATACCCTACGTGATAGTCTGGGCCACAGAGATCTCCCTAGAGGCAGGCACCTACCACACAGCAGAGAGGAAGCCAGGTACATTGGTCCTCACCAGGCAGGCTCTGGAAAAGAAAGCTTAAACGTTCTCAGTGGTACCTGCTGAGTTCCCTTTTCCAAAATCACCAATCAAATAAGACCAATCTCTTCACCTGGGAAGTGAAGAGGTGTCAAGAGAAAAAGCCCTCATATCACTTAACATTCACCCGTGGCAGTGAGGGCCACGGCTCTCCTCCATCTTAGTCCCTTGGCCTGTGACCACAAATTAGCCTAGGCTGGGAGGCTTGCACAAAAGACTTGATTTCCCAGACTTCTGCAGTGGGAAGTTCCCCTTCCAGTAGTTGTCCACTCCACTCTCATGGGGTCTCTCTGGTGAGAGACTGCCTTCTTTCTGTGTCCTTGCATAGCTATGGGGGAGGAAGCTAGAGTGAGGGTGGGATTTCCGAGTGCCTGCAAGGCCACAGATCCCACCCTTAGGACCACGATCTAAGGCTGACACCAGTTACACGCCAAAGGGCAGAGCTTCAAGTCCTGCTCCAGCTGGTGGTTTAGGGGGATTTAAATGTTTACTCCACAGGATCGCCTCACTCTAAGCCAGCACTCCTGCCACTGTCATTGGTGCTCACACCATCCTTGCTGTCTTCACTTCCTGATACATTCTAGATGCAGCCAGATCTGTGAGTGCCCCTCCTTCTCAGCCTGAAGCAGCCAAGGCAGGTGGCAGTGGAATTAGGCATGACGCCCACCCTCCTGTGCTTCAGTAAGATGCACGTGCAGCTGAGGGGGCCCAGGGGTCCCAGCAGCCCTGCCTGGGGACACAGCGAGAGAACCAGGTCCATCTTCTAGGGCTATGGAAGTGAGGAAAGCTGTGGTCTCACTGGAGGGGACAGAGGGAGGACCAGGCTGTCTTCATTTCCAGACACCGCCTCTAACCTTACGTGGGCTCCCTTTAGCTGGGTGACTTCCCAGGACACACTCTGAAACGTGTCCTCGTCAACAGCAGATGAATTATTCCGCCTGCCCGTTGGCCCAGCTGTCCCTGGGAGTGCAGTTGCACAAAATGAAGCGCCTTTTGCTTCCAGTTGATTTTTATCTATTTCCATGAAAGGTATTTACAGGAGCCTAGAGATGAATATATTCATAACTGCCACATTTTCTAGAAGAATTGGCATCTTTCACAGGAACTCCCACAGTGACCAGAGAGATAAACCCAGGAAATTAGCCATGCGAGTGCTGGGCGATGCCATCATAATGAGGGCAGGCACCAAGGCGATCTGATCCCTGCGTCCACAGCAGTGGCAACAAGAGCCCGCTTGGCACGAAGGCCTCCCTGTGCCAGCCTTGACGCCACGCGCACTTGCAAAACCCAGGGCTGGCAGGTGTATAAAACCTAAGCTTAATGCACTCTGCCTAGTGAAAGCCTTGCCCTATAGTTGTCAAAATAATTGGTTATCCTTTAAAATAACCATTTGCAGATGCATTTAGGGAAAGGCGTCTGAGGTGGAACTGCTAGCACATTAAGCCACGTGTAGAAAACCACCGCAGCCACAGTAACGCACGGCTCCAGTGCCTGAAAGCCAGGAAACAGAGGCCGCCAGCCCTGAGGGGGAGCACCAGGCAGAAGGCAGGCTCCCCAAGAGCTGGGGCGGATTCTAGCAAGCCCCCCTCCCCAACTCCCTCACTCTCGCTGAGAGGGAAAATCTCCTGTCGGTTCCCTGGGGCAGCTCAGGCAGGCGAAGGAGCCCCAGAAAGGATGGCTTGCTTCCCGGAGACAGTAAAAGCTTTAGGTGGGAGCTAGAGCTGGAGGGCTCCCCCTGGCCGGAGTGCTCCCTCTGGCTGGAGTGGAGTGCTCCCCCTGGCTGGAGTGGAGTGCTCCCCCTGGCTGGAGTGCTCCCTCTAGCTGGAGGGCTCTAAGGGGTCTTCTGATAAGTGGAAAGAGAACAGTGGAGGTGTAGTTACGGGAGCCTCTGTCACCCACTTCCCCTCTCCTGGCTCACAGAACAGTTCTGTCCTCCCCTGCCGATGGTGCTGCCAGAGCTCCAGGTGGTGCCACTGAGCTGGACTGCATCCCTGGAAGCCTTTTGTTAAATGTTATGTGAATAATTCAAGAGTTACTTTCATTCCTTTGTCTGCTTTTTATTCTTTTTTGGAGTTTGTGTGTGTGTGTGTGTGTGTGTGTGTGTGTGTGTGTGCTTGCATGTGTAAAAGAGACAGAGACAGAAAGTGACCTAGTCTTATATTTTATAACGTAATAGATTGTCCATTAAAATCAATACCTTCACATTCATAATCTTTCTGCCGTAGAATCTGGTTTGCTAGAAAACCATTGCATGAATCTCCAAATTGTGAGAAACGTATAGTAGTAGTTTTCCTAGGGCATCCAGGTACATTTTCTCCCAAATTTAATTATTTACTTTATTATCTTTATATTATTATTATTATTAGGAAGGGTCTACACGGTGTCCAAGATCTCACTCCCAGATCAGACTTGTAGTGATCCACCTCTGCTCAGCCTCCCAAGAGCTGGCGCTACAGAAGCGCAACCACGCCCAGTCTCAATTGCCGTCTCAGTGTACCCTGGTGGTAGGGCCAGCATAGCAGGCTAGGATGGTAATTTATTACCAAAGAAATTATAAAATTTATTTGTAAAGTCTACTCTAAAGTCAGATTAAAATTTAGGAAAAAGGATGAAGTGGTGTGAGGGACTCAGAAGGACAAGGTCTCTGATGAGCGATGTTTTATAAAAGGATAGAATTGGATTACATGGCTTACATGAGGTTTAATTCTGAAACCGTGCGCTTGACCTGCCATCTCCAGCTGGTTTCATGTCCTGAGTTGTTTTGGGAAAAAGTAGAGAGAATGTGGTAGATCCCTGAAGATGCTCTCGTGCCTGCCATTTACAGCTTTAAAGATTTTACCTTTAGTTTCATCAGTAAGAAACAGAAGAAATTTTCTTCTTTCAACTGTCAGTGCCAAAGAAGGAACTAGAAAGAAGAAAAGGCAAATGAGAATGTGGTTGATTGGCAGCTTTTTTCTTCTTTTGCCATTTAATATTGTAAAAGTAATATTAGGGGCCGGCAAGATAGCTCAGCAGACTAAAGCACTTGCTTAGGCAAGCTCAGGGACACCCTTTGATCCCACCTCACATGCTGTGACAGCCTGTTCTGTGGTGCAGAGTCCCAGTGCTGTGGCCCATGCCTGTAATCCCAGCACTGGGGAGGCTGAACACAGGAGGATCACTGAGTCTGAGCTGCGTTGTGACAATTTGTAACAACCAAGTACAACAACAATAACAATAATAATAATAATAAGTGATATTACTATGAAAAATAAGAAATGTGGAATGCCATTTGTGGAAACTATACATAGAGATCTGGTATATATACTGAGGCACTGGGGTTGATTTTCAAAAGTTAAGTGAAAAGCAAGATTATGTCTAACAGAAGCCACGAATTATCAGTTACAAACATACGAAACTACAGAGAGGATTCTTAGCAGATTAGACCTCGCTGGCACAGTAAGCTCCTCAAGAGAGCCGCTGATCAGGTGTGATGGTGAGAATTCAGAAGGAAGTCGGCCTTGGGGCCGTGTTGGCGGCTTCAACGCTTCTGTGTTTATGCATCGTGAGCAATTTTCAACTTCGTCAAGTGAGTTCACGACCATTCCCCATTTCCATTAAGGGACTGGTAATGAAATAAAGGACACTTTAGTTGTTGTTCCTCTAGGATAATCCCTTAAACCTTGTCTGTTCTAGTAAAGAAGGAGAATGTGGACCCTGCATGGCAAGAAGCTCCTGCAGGTTTATGACCCTTCATTAAGGAACTCAAAGCCTGCAGTGCTCTGACGTCTGAAAGTTCTGAGCGCACACGTGATTCCACAGGAAAAATGCCAGCCTCTTCCCTCTTGTGACTGGAGACAGTTGAAATTCAGGCTTTCTAAAAATATTGCACAGAATTACCTTCAATCTATGTGCATAAGGAACACATAAGACACAAATGAATTTCCAGACTTAGGCTGTACCCCAGGATTCTTTATTATATAAGTATAAATACCCCAAAATACAGAAAACCAAAAGCAATCAAAAATCAAAACCATGCCTAGTACTAAGAATTTTGAATAAAAGCTACACAATTTGTACTCTATCTTAGTCATTCTTTTTGTAACCAAAAGTCATCCTACTTGAACACAGTTTTGTGCATGCCAAGAACATAGTAAATCAGGTATGTTGGTATGAGTCAGTTAATGACATCCTACACAATACATTCATTCATTAGATAAAGGTCAGGAGAACACATGCATGACATTGCTTTGTCACTCACTGTTGAAATTGTCCTATTTCTGACAGGCCATAGCCAGGTAGAAATGTTATAGTTTAAATAATTAAACTTTTGATACAATCCAAATGAGAGAAAGTTTCATCTTTTGTGTCTGTCAAGGTGCAGTAGCTTTGTATTTGTCTCATCAAAGCAAACACATAGAATAACTATTTTGTCTATGTATCCCATATTCAAGTTTCCTTCATTCATTCACATGTGCGTTTCACAATTGCATGGCCATTCCCAACAAGTGACAGAGTGATCATTCTCCTCAGACATGAAATTCTAGTTCTGTATGTCACAATTGTTTGTCCCTTTTCTGGGCTTTTGAGGAGTCTGAAAGCCTGCATGATAGGAAGCCACTGCAAAAATTAGACGAAAATGTTTAAACTATTCCTGCTTCCCTGAAAATTTCTCACAGTTCTTCTCCATGAACCAAAGCATAAGATTTAACGGTGTTTATTGAAAATCTCACAAAATACGAAGAATAAGAGTAACGGTGTTTTTAACAGCTAGTATGCTGAAAACTGAACAAGTTGCTGGACAAGGTGCTGCAGTACTAGGGACTGGGAGTGAGACATTCCCATAGTAGGAAGGGCAAGCAGGTAGCTGCTCAACTGCAGAGCTTACGCCGTGAATCTGTACAATGCAATGCTGTTGCCGACATTTATAAAACCTATTCACTTCCTTACAATAACTTCATGCGAAAGAGAAGATGAAGGTAAATGAAGTTCAGAACACTTGCTCAAGGCCCAGCACTTACGGTGACTTTGGAATTCAGCCCAGGCGTCCAGCCCTAGGCACCACGCCTCCTCACTGACGACCCGGTCCCTCAGCACTGCCTTTCCCAACTCCTTGAAGCTTCACCCAGCCCACTCTTCTGCTTCGGCGAGATCACACAATCTTGCACAATCAGCTGTGTACCTGCATTGCCTTGCATATTGACAATGCTGGGTTTCATTTCCAACTGCAAAAATAGAGGCACCGAGCTGAGGCCATTGAAGGAACCCTGAGTTTCCGAGCAACATGTCGCCCGTGGGGAGCGCCGACATGGGCCCCGCAGAGCTCCTTGATGAAGCGACTTCACGGGACCTCAACAGCACTTGCATTCCTCTTTCTGGCTCACGAGGAGAAATTACGTGTGCCTCATCGAAGGTCAGACCATGTCAGAAGCTAGCCTAGCCCTGCAAGTGGCCCTAATCCTGTCTTCCGTTGTGGTTTTTGTGACCACAGGAATCATCTATATAAGACATCTTCTAGCCATGCAAGCATTCTTTTCTTGTGTCCTGGCATATAACATTGAAAGCAAGCAGGACGCTAGGCCGTGCACATCAGCATGCTTTGGGGTCCCCATGTGTCTCTCAGGTGTGCTTTCCTCAGCGCTGTGGAGCCTGCAGGGTGCTCCTGCTCCTAACCAGCAGCAGCTCTGCATTTTGCATACTTGTGCAATTTTGCAGTTCTCTTATTCTGGGTGCTCAAGCGTACTTTCATATTCCCGAAAGAGAGTGCGATTCTAGGCGTACAATCCCTAGAAGAAGAAGCACATATAAAAAGCAAGATAGTCGCATCAAGGAACTTTCTTTTCCAGAATAATTTTATTCAGATCCTCTCTATTTCATTTTTCAAACAATTTCTACTTTCTACATATCTTGGAGGGTGGTATTTCCCCTGACTACCAAAGGCATTTTTGAAGTGTTTCTGAATAATTCATACTGAATGTGGTGCATAGAAATGGGCATTATGAGGGGATGCATATTAATTATTTATATGCAAATTAAGGATTGCTGGGCCCTGCTCTGTTGGAAACTATGTCTTGTTGCCTTTTCTGAAGTCATACATTTCTTTACCCTTATGCTATTATTTGTTTATGTAATATTATCTGTGCACCCAAACACGTGACCAATCATAGTGAGATTTAAGCTTTACATTAGCCGAGGCAATTATGAAGAGGAAAAGAAGGAAATTTTTAATATAAAGCTATTGCAATTTAGGGCTCCTAGCTTTAGGCCACAGAAGCCAATTTAGATGCATATTTTTTTGATGCTTTTCTTCATGAGCTGTATATTTTAAGCACTTCTCAAAGACTTTTTTTTTCAAACTTGAATATTTTCTATTTATACCTATTGATTTTCCCCTGAAGAAATAAAGAAATATACTTCCAAAGTAAAGATGTAACATTGTTCACTTGGTCATGACCTCCAACCCAACAGTGCTCATCACAGCCAGGTGACTCTCACGAAGGGGGTAAAGGAAACAGAGATAAAGGCAGGCCTGTAATCACTAGAATCAGAGACCTCAGGCTACACTGCATTGCAAACATCAAAGCATTGTCTGAAATAGATATACAGAAAAACTCCACCTGAACTTCAGCAGTGACACAATGGCCTGTTCTTAATTTAAGTCACCCCAGCCCACTCATCCCCAAGACAGGGCATGATATCAAGGTGACATAACCTCATAGCTCCTACAAGCCCTCATGGCAGTCATGAAATGCAAGCCAAAGGTGTCCAGAATGGAAAGAAATGACAAGGACATCAGCTGTGGGCCCTAATTTTCAAGCTGTCCTTGTACAAACTGAGCTAATTTCTAGGTTTGTAATTCATTTCCGGCTACAGCTATATTGTAAATCGAAGAAAGGTGGTCTTTTAAAAAAAATGCAAATGGTACAAAATTTTACTAAACAAAATAATTATAATGTATAGTGTTATGTTCAAATTAATTGCTCTTATTAACAGATATATGCATGCAAAACTGGAAGAAGAAAAACAAAAATATATATAAGAAACTAAGAGAGAAAGGAAAAAGTTGAAAAGAGAAAACAAAGCAAATTAAACTTCAAGTGGTTCTTTCTATAGATCAGCCAAAATTCACAGTACAGGCGTCCAAACCATCCTGCTTAGATACATACATACATCCCTTTCCTTCACTCCCTCTCCCGTCGTCCTCAACTCAGTAATTCCTTCCTTTTACAAAGTTTCATTTCTTTTCTCCGGTATCTATTGCACCCTTAAGATTTTATTTTCTCTTTCAGGTTCTCACACTAAGGAGACAATAAGATGTTTGTACATATGGGTCTGATTTACTTCACTTAAGAGTGTGGTCACTAGTTGCATCCATTTACCAACAAAAGATTCAAGTTTATCCTGTCTTACAGCAGAATAATACTCCACTGTGTAAAACACCACTTATCCATTCCTCATTTGATGAGCATTTGGATTGTTTCCAAGATTAGCAATGACAAATTGCAGTGCTACAAACATGGATGCATATATATTGCTGTGGTTTGATGCTTTCAGTTATTCTGGAAAAACACTTGGGAGGGGAACAGATGAGTTGAATGGGCCCCGCAAGCCTCGCATTTTGAGGAACTGACACAGTGATTTCCGTAATAGTTGTACCAGTCTCTAATCCTACCAACAGTGGAGAAGTGTTCCTTTTTCTCCACAGTCTTTGCAGCATTTGCTGTTGGATGACTTCTTGATGGTAACCATCTTTTCTGAGTTGAAAAGGAATCTCAGTATTGTTTTAATTTGCATTTCTAAAATGACCAAGGATGTCGATCATTTTTTTTTCACATATTTACTTATCATTTGTATTTCTTCCTCAGAGATATAAATTCATCTCAAACGTCCATTTCTGGGTTGGGTCTTTGAATTTTGGAGGCCTGATTTTATTTTAATTCTATATATATTTTCTAGATAGAAAGTCTTTGTAAGAGTGACAGTTGACTAATTTTTTCATAGTATGTGTGTG